>CAJQZJ010033849.1:4944320-5000800 GCA_907164525.1 Lophiomys imhausi
TTCATAACCTTTTAGAATGATACAGTCTCTGGGGCAGGTCCTCAGTCATCAGGAACACAGTCTTTGTTGTAGATTCTTTAACGCACTTAGCAGTCCTTTTTCTGGATCTCTCAGATGCAGGTTCGTCAGGGTAAGTTGGTTATTGCAGTCTCACCTTAAATAAGGCTTCATGCTTTCTTCTCTGTGGGAGACCCCAGCCGTCTGCAGGCCAACTTACTTCTTTTGAATCAGGAACTCAGCTGCTCTGCCTCAGTCCTTAAAGCCAGGCACCGTTTCCTTTAGGCCACTGTTTGGACAGATCAAACCCCTCTAGGCAAAAGCTGAGCCACAGGGTCCAGTCCTTGGCCTTTTGGTGTCTTGCTCAGGCTTTCTTTGCTCACCGGCTTCTTTCTGCATCAGGGAGAGAGCTGGCCATCAATGGCCAGCCCTTTTTTTCAGCAGGACTCTTGGAGCTCTCTAGCATCAGGGGCCTCTTCTCTTCTGGGCTCCACGCACTGTCCTCAAATAGGAGGAACTCTGTTTCAGCTTAATTTGGGCTCTGCCCACTTAGCAGCTGAAAACAATGTCAGGCCAGATATTTTGTTTCTTCAAGTCTTGAGTCTTTCCTGTTTTTCCTGACTTCAAACTTGTTTTTCAGTCTATTGAGTCTTTCCTGTTTTTGCTGACTTCAAACTTGTTTTTCAGTCTATTGAGTCTTTCCTGTTTTTGCTGACTTCATGCTGATAATGCTCTTCAGGCCCCGAATTAAGAGACAGTATCAGAAACTCCTATATATTTCCTAAATCTAATTTATCTAACTCCTACAATTAAGTTTGGCTCAGAGCTGACCTCCTGTTCCAGAACAACAAAATGTACCCTTCCTTGTATTCCAGGGGTGTTCTCTCGTCATCACCAGACAGCTCACTCTGAGAAAAGTCTAAACAAACTTTCTGATGGTCAAGCTGACCCAGTTGGTTAGTCAGTAACAACGAGCCAATCAGAAATGGACATGACTAGTTACCCAAATGTCATCCAGTCGTGTGGTAAAAACCTGTTTTTTTGTCTGAGTCTGTATATAAACTCTGTACTTTTGGGTCTGGGGGCTCTCAACTCAAACTGCTGTGTCAGCGAATGTTGAGAGTCCAAGCTCTGAGCTTCAATAAACAACCCTCATGTATTTACATCAGAGTTGGCTACTAGGTGGTCTTTGGGGTCTCGAGAACCAGGCAGAACAGCAGCAAAACTTAACAAAGTATGGTTTTTTTTTATTATTGTTTTGGCTTTGTTTTGTTTTATTTTGTTTTTTGTTGCTTTGTTTTTTCTTTTTCTTTATTTTTTATTTCTTCAAGTTACATCTCAATTGCAGTTCCCTCCCTATTCCCTCCTCCAGTCCCACCCTCCCACCCTCAACCCCCCATCCTCTTCCCTTTTTTTTAAAGTTTAAGGTATATTTTATTTCCTCCTACAGTTTCCCCTTTAAGTCCAACAAATGGCTCTTTCTCTTATAATAATAAATACAATACAAAACAACAGAAGTAATTAGGCCATAGTTATGAGGGTTATATGGCTGAGCGTACATTCCAATGTTCAGTCCATATGTATTTGGCACCTGACTTTAACATTCTACTATCTAACCATCTACATGAGTTTAAAGTTCTATATCTAACTCAACATTCATACTAACTTTCAACAAAATTTTAAAAGCATCTTCTTAGATCTATAACACTCTCTTGACTCCTAAAAAACTCAAAATTTAATTATGAGACTCTAGCTATCTGTTCTTCATCCACCTCAGAGACCTGAGAGGGATAAACATATCTGATTTTATAGGAAGTACAGGGCCTGCAGCTTCCCAAACTAAGAACTGACATACCAGTGGCTGCCTTGACAGTTCCCATTTTCTCTCCATACATTACAGCATCGATCTTCAGTTGTTTGGCCCCGTTTCTCTGATAGGCATTGATTGTAGAGCAGGGGTTATGAAGGACTGACCTACCCTGTCTTGGCAGAGCTAGGATGTCGACTTACCTGCTTCCAGGTTTTGTCCTTTTTGGACAGCATTCTGTCTACAGTTGGAGCAAGGGGCTTTTCCTACCAAGAGATAGGCTTGCGACTAATTCAATCATCTCCCACTGGAGATTCTTCGATGCTCATCTTCTACTTGGAGGAGAATAGGGGGTGCTGTAAGGAGTTGATATGTCTTAATATAAAAAAATCTAAAGTTACAAAAACATCTTTGAATGCCATATTCTGCAGATCTCTTGAGGTTTTTGAAGAGGCCCTATCTATCTCTTATATTAGGGTAAGCAGATGTTGCTTGTCTCGTAGCAGGTTTATTTCTGATTAGCTGAGAAAATAGCTGTAATAGCCTGTCGTAGTACCTAACAAAATGACCGGCTTGCATAACTATTAGTTTGTATTTCTTAATTATCCTAAACAGTTTATGACAATTAGTAGTAAAAGGCCGAAACATCACATTTCATTTTTTTTTCTTTACCTCCTAACCCTTCCATCCCATTTCTCTGGGGTGGGTTGTCCTTATATAACAGTCCCTCATCTCAGTTGAGAGGTCGTATGAGGGCCAAGAGCCTCCTCATTCATTGGGGGTCTACGAGGCAGTACCACCCATACTGTCTCATTGCCCAAGAGAGAGAACTAAAAAACAAACAAACAAATAAGCAGACACACAGATAAAAAAGACTAAAAAATAGAAAAAATTATATAACTAATATATAAAAAATAAATAAATATTAAAAATTAAAAATAAGAAGTCCATGTCCAAGTTCCCTTTGGTGTGTTAGTTGTAGTATTGATACCTTCTACTATATAGCTAAAATCCTACTATAAGTGAATAGATGCCATATGCATCCTTCTGAGTCTGGGTTAGCTCACTCAGGATGAGCTTTTCTAGTTCCATCCATTTGGCTGCAAATTGCATAATTTCATTGTTCCTGGTAGCTGAATAAGTTCATAAAAGATGAAGACTTTGTTTTCCTGGTGTCTTCAATATGGTTGAGCCCCTAATATCTATTCTGTTTTCTTTTATTTTCTGTATTTATGCATGTGTATTTGTCTGCATATGTGGACTTTTGTGTGGGGGTGAAGGCCAGAGGCTGATTGCAGGTGTCTATTCATTCCTCTCCACCTCATTCCTTTGAGACAGCATCTCTCCCTGGACTTGGAGCTCATCAGTTGTTTAGATTGGCTGGCAGAATACCCCAGGGTTCTATTTTTGTCTCCTTAGCACTGGGATTACCAGTACATACAACGACATCAAGCTTTTCAAGACTGGTTCTGAGAATCCAAACTCAGGTTTCCATTCTTGAGCAGCAAGAAGTTTGCTGGCTGAACCATCTTCCCAACCCCAGGTATATTTGTATATGCTCTTGAGCATTTGTGCATCCGTGGGTGGTGATGCCAGATGTGAACATGTGAGTTTGTGTATATTTATGCTTGCATGTAGGAAAATGCCTGTGTGTGGGTGCATATCAGGATAGTCTTCCATCTTAATTTTTTGAAAGAGGTCTGTCGCTCAGACCTGAGGCTTAAACATTAGGCCATGATGGTGGGATGGCAACCCCCCCCCCCCCCGGAGGCTCTGTTGTTTCTCTTGTTACTGCTGGAATAACATGTATTTGCATGATTGGCTTGTTTGTGAAACATAGTTCATGTACTTTATAGACTGGACTATGTTGCCAGCCTCAGTTCCATTCTCTTCTCTGTTCATTCAGGGGCATCATATGCTTTCTGCCATAGGGAACACCTGACCCTTAGCTACCCTGCTTATTCTCTTTCAAATAGACCTTCCACTCAGCTTCTCTTGCCTGCCCCATTTATTATGGTGTTTAACTCTGATAAGGCTGCAATAAAAGTTTATTTTTTTAACTTTTGCCTGAAGTACTGAGTATTTTTGAGAAGGACATAATTAAATACATAACATAAATTTTGACACAGCTACTGATATAGACAATAAGTGTACTCCCCCAAATATGAAATACCCAGTTATAAGATTTCTTTCTTTTACTGTTACAGATTCATTCCTAATGACTGGAAATGAATATCTGTTTATCATTTAGAACATCAAGAACTTTCTCCTGAAGGAAGAATTGAGAACAAGTGTTTGTTTTAAGCAGTGAATCCTGCAGAATCCAGTTAATAAATCCAATCTCTAGCCAGTAGACCTCTTGTTTCTAAGGAACAATGTCACATGATATTCTCTGAAAAACATTTGAGATTAAATTTAAAAAGGTGATGGGGTTTGTTGAGGAAGGAGGAGCTGTGTTTTATCTTGTGCAAACAGAACATTGGATTTACTGGCATATTAAGACCCAGTAGAGGAAATGAAGGAGAAGAAAATCGACTTCACAGATAGAAGGAGAGAAAAAAAACCTTATTTATCAGAGCATGAGCAGGGAGATTAATGGCAGGATATAAAGTCTTACAAGGGTTATGGTCACATGACTCCTTTAAGCTTGATACATGACCTTATACGTTCTTGCTGCTGCTCCTCAGTTACAAACAGGGCAGGAATGTGGCATTTAGATCCTGTAGTTTGCTTACATGCATATTCTACCTCAATATACCTATTGCTCCGTATCATATACCTTTTTTCAGCATGACTGAAAGGAAAAAAATATGTGCAAATACAGCTGTTTCTGAAGCATTTGTAGTGGATATTTGAAGTGAAGAACAGACGGGAAACATGGCTTTTGACACTCCTGAGAAGACAACATCTTGGTTTTGTTTTGTACCTTGGTCTGGAATACCTATAGATAGATGTTAGTTTTCTGGTTTTATTAGGTTAAGTGGTATGTCTAACCATAGCAAATCTGGAAATTGCTACTCTAGAAAATCGTGTAAAGAAACAATTTATTTTGGAAGGCAAAGACACATTTATCATTATAGAAATATCACTTTTATATTTTTTTCTTAGGAAGAAAAGGAGCATAGTAAAAAACCAAGCAGTATAGATATCCATTATATATTGGAGGCAGGTATCATTGGGTGGATCCAGATTGAGTTCTCAGATATGAATGAGTTCCATTCCTGAGAATAGTCAGTTGCATAAGGAAAGAGTACTTATTTCTTTCAATATCATTAAGTGTCTAGATAATTTCACATGTGTTGAAGAACAGGTTGCTTAATCTCTTCTCATTATAAAGGGACATGGTCATGGTCAAAACTAAGTATTACTATAGTGTTAAATCCTGGACTTGTTTTTCACTCTTTCTGCTCTTTCCTCCACTTCTTTGCTTTACATTGTTTAAGAATGTTACAATATTTCATATGGTGGATCTCTTCCAGGAACTGGAGAACATTTTTACTGGCTAACTTGCCACCTGTATATCCAGGTATATGGCTATATATAAATACATTTACTCAGAGTAAAGCTAGGTCTAGTATTCTTACATTTTGTTCCTGTGCTTCATGAATAAAATGAAGGGCTTACAAAAGAATATTTTCATCAAGCCACCACAACATCATAGTTTGTTTTAAAATAGAAAATTTTTCTCAATATTATATGTTCTTCTATTCCCTACATAGTGATTTGTTTTGTTTTGTTTTTTATGAGACAGGTAACCCTGGTTGCCTTTGATCTCACTCTGTAGATAAGCCTGGCCTGAATTCAGTGGTTTGCCTGCCTCTGTCTCCCGTTTGTGATTAAAGGGATGTGCCGCCATGGTTCAGCATTTCCCAAGTGTTGTGATTAAAGGGATGTGCCACCATGGTTCAGCATTATATAAATTTCTGATTCTGATTCTAGTAGTCCTAACTTTTAAATTAGTAATATTTACTAATTTAGTAAAATTATCATATTACTAAATTAGTAATATTTACTCAGCTTCCTAAGGTATAATCTGTAAAGAAATTTCTGCATTAAAATAGAGGTCTAATGCCATCTTTATTAACAGGATCAATGGAAGAGCAGACCCTCTCCAAGGCAGCACTGTCTGTAGACATCACAGGTGCTTGATCGATTTCTCACTGCTTTTCTCTTCCACATGATTGTATTCATTTCTTCTTTCTGGATGTAACTTACACAATTAAGTCAAAGAAAAGAGTTCCAGGTAAACAAGTGTCTGCATCAGATTTGATGTTTTATACACAGTACAATTTCTCTAGGGAAGCTATGGCAACTGTCTGGACTTTTTAATCAGTGTTTTGTTCTTTTTCCATTGCTAGCCTATACCTGCAAAGTGTCATAGGGGAATAGTCCATGTAACTACATCCCAAAAAGCATAAGTGCTTTCTCACAAAAATTTAACTCAAGCTGTTTTAATATAATAATTGATGCCATAACAACTGAACCTTGCTCTGTACCTCAGTATAATGTCCTTATATTTATATTAGATTGAAAATACGTAGAAATACATAGATGATAACTTTGATGAAAGAATTATTGAGATCAAACAAACAAAAACCAGAGGGCATGGTTATTTGTAGACATTGGCTTTTAGTCTAATGAGAATTCCTACAAAATTGTATGCTACATTTCCATGTTCTACAGAACTTATAAAAATCTAAGAATATATGATTGTAAATATAATTTTAACTAATGTACACATAACCAGAATGTTTCAGCTTGATTTATATTTGCAATAGTGTAGCCCAAAATATGTTCAATCTTCTCATTAAACTGATAGTGCTTATAAAGGCATTCTGTATGCAAAATGATATTTTGAGTATCTGCAGAAGATGGTTTCCCTTAGAAACTCATAATTCATGCCAATATTTAAATACTGTAATATTCTTTAATACATGAACACATTTAACTTTGATGATCCCAGTTGTCTTCATATTATTAACTGTGAAATCTGTTAATATATAGTTGAAATATAAAGCCTATTAACTCCGGTTGAAGGAGGCTGGTCACTTGGAAAAGTGCTTTGTCACACAAGCCTGAGAATCAAAGTCCAGACTCTCAGTATTCACCTAGTAAGAACTCTAATGTCCACCTGTGGCTTACACACACACACACACACACACACACACACACACACACACACAAATAAAGAGAGAGAGAGAGAGAGAGAGAGAGAGATGCACAAACATTAACTCCTATAAGGGTATAAGATTTCTATGAATGTAGGTTTGAATGAAATAATTAGTTTTCATGTAAGTATGCATCAGCACTAACACTGCATTCTCACCCTTAATATTTCTAGAAGGAAAATGTCCATGTATTTGATAATACTTAATAAATAGCTTATTTTATAGCTTTGAACATTAACAAAGAAAAGGCAAATTAAGTCAGACATAAAGTAAATGTTTTGTTAACTTTCAGTTACATATTAACACATAGAAAAATAACCTTTTGAAAATCATAAAACATATGTTCAAAATTCAAATATTAACACTTAATTGAAGTTACTTGTATGTGTTCCACACTCTTGATTGTGTATAGGACATTATATGTTTGTTGATATATGTTCTTATTAATGGAATATGTACACATTTGTGTGCAAGTGTGTGTGTAGATGTATGCTCATGTGTGTAAAATCCAGAGATCAACATCAGACATGTTCTTTCATCTGATCTCTACTTTTAGATTTTAAGATAAGGTCTCTTCTGGAATATGAAGCTCATTAATTGTGTCAAGCTGCATGGGTGATGATCTAATAATCTGCTTGTCTATGCTCGCTCTTCATCTCTAACACTGGGGTTACAGGAGTGTACCACTGTGTTAACCTTTTTAAGTGTGCTGAAAATCCAAATTTAGGTATCCATGCTTGTGCAGCAGGTATCTTATCAAGTGAGTCATGATCCCAGCCACACATATACTTACTTTATACTTAATGCGTGTATATCAATATTTTCAAATATCTAACCATTGTGATATATATGTACTATATGTATACATACATATACACACAATATGTATATGTATATGAATATGTATATGTATATGTGTATGTATGTGTTCTGTATGTGTATGTGTGTGTATATGTATATATACTTATATACATACAACATACTTGTGTATATATATATATATGTATATATATATCAGCCCCCCTCAGATCAGCAGTGATATAAGGGGCTTCCTTTTGCACTGGAGGATTACATGGCAGCCCATCTTGAGCAAAGTATCCCACTAACAGGTAACAAAATCTATGTTCCTTTTCTTTTTGGTCTGTTGGTTGTAGGATAATTATTCTTTATTATGGCTAAATTACAGTTATAAGTGAATATATGCCATGTACATCTTTCTGGGTCTAGGTTAGCAAATTGCATGATTTCCTTGTCTCTGATGGCTGAGTAGTATTCCACTGTGTAAATGTACCACAGGTTTTTTTTTTATGCATTTGTCAGTTGAGGGACATCTGGTTTGTTTCCAGTGTCTAACTATCACACATAAAGCTACTATGAACATAGTTGAGATGATGTCCTTATGGTTTAGTGAGGAATGATTTTGGAGTATTCCCAGGAGTAGTATGACTGGGTCTTGAGGTAGAGCTATTCCAAGTTTTCTAAGATATCACCAGACTGATTTCCAGAGAGACTGTACAAGTTTGCACTCCCATCAGCAATGGAGGAGTGCTCCCTTTTCTCTATAATCTTCCCAGCATGTGCTGTCATTTCAGTTTTTGATCTTAGCTATTCTGACAAGTGTGAGATGGAATCTCAGAGTTGTCTTGATTTTCATTTCTCTGCTGATTAAGGATGTTGAACATTTCTTCAAGTGTTTCTAGGCCATTAGAGATTCCTCTTTTGTGAGTTCTCAGTTTAGCTCTGTTCCCATTTTTTGGGGGGGGGGGGGTTGGGATTATTGGGTTCTTGGTGTTTAACTTCTTTAGTTCTTTATAAATTTTGGATATTAGCCCTCTGTCAGATGTGGGGTTGGTAAAGATCTTTTCCCATTCTCTAGGTTGCTGCTTTGTTTGAATGACAGTTTCCTTTGCCTTACAGAAGCTTTTCAGTTTCATGAGGTCCCATTTATTGATTGTTGGTCTTATAGTCTGAGCTATTTTTGTTCTATTCAGAAAGTTGTCTCCTGTGCTAATGAGTTCCAGGCTTTTCCTCATTTTTTCTTCTATTAGATTTAGTGTGTTGGGTTTTACATTAAGGTCTTTGATCTACTGGGACTTAAGTTTTGTGCAAGGTAATAAATATGGGTCTATTTTTATTCTTTTAGATGTTGACATCCAACTAGACCAGCACCATTTGTTGAAGATGCTGTCTTCATCAAATGGAAAAACATTATAGGGTTTTGGCTTCTTTGTCAAAAATTAAGTGACCATAGGTGTGTGGGTTTATTTCTGAGTCTTCAGTTTGATTCCATTGATCAACTGGTCTCTTTCTACACCAGTACCATGCTGTTTTTATTGCTCTGTAGTAGAGCTTGAAAATGGGATAGTGATACCTCCAGGTTTTTTGTTTTTTGTTTGTTTTGTACAGGATTGACTTAGCTATTCTAGGTTTTTTGTTTTTCCATATGAAGTTGAGAATTGTTCTTTTGAGGTCTGTAAAATGTGTGTT
Organism: Lophiomys imhausi; assembly: GCA_907164525.1. Lineage (NCBI taxonomy): Eukaryota > Metazoa > Chordata > Mammalia > Rodentia > Muridae > Lophiomys > Lophiomys imhausi. Next base: position 4,953,780 of record CAJQZJ010033849.1, read on the forward strand.
GGTATTTTGATAATAATTGCATTGAATCTGTATATTTCTTTTAGTAGGTAGCGATTTTTATTATGTTGATCCTATGTATTCATTAGCTTGGGAGATCTTTCCATCTTCTGATACCTTCTTCAATTTCTTTCATCAAGGACTTGAAGTTCTTGTCATACAGGTCTTTCATTTGCTTGGGTAGAGTTACCCCCAGGTATTTTATATTGTTTGTGTCTCTTGTGAAGGGTGTTGTTTCCCTGATTTCTTTCTCAAACCATTTATCTTTTGTATAAAGAAGGACTACCAATTTTTTTTTTTGAGCCGGGCGGTGGTGGCGCACGCCTTTAATCCCAGCACTTGGGAGGCAGAGGCAGGAGGATCTTTGTGAGTTCGAGGCTAGCCTGGTCTACAAAGCGAGTCCAGGACAGCCAGAGATATTCAGAGAAACCCTGTCTCGAAAAAAAAAAGAGTAGAGTCTACCACAGGGATGATGTCATGGTGTTAGCAGAAGCCCAGGAAACCAATTTTTTTAAAATCAATTTTGTATCCAGCAACCTTGCTGAAGATGTTTATAAGTTGTATGAGTTCTCTTGTGGAATTTTTGAGGTCACTTATGTATACTATCATACCATCTGTGAATAGGGATACTTTGATTTCTTCCTTTCCAATTTGTATCCTCTTGATAACCTTTAGTTGTCTTATTTCTCTAGCTGGAGCTTCAAGTACTATGTTGAAGAGATATGGGGAGAGTGAGCATACTTGCCTTGTCCCTGATTTTAAAAGAAATGCTTTAAGTTTCTCTCCATTTAATTTTATGGTAGCTATTGGCTTGCTGTATATTGCCTTTATTATTTCTATTATGGTCCTTGTATGCCAACTCTCTCCAAGACTTTTAGCATGAAGGGGTATTGGATTTTGTCAAATGCATTTTCAGCATCTAACGAGATGATCATGTGGTATTTTTCTTTCAGCTTGTTTATATGGTAGAATACATTAATGGATTTTCATATGTTGAACCACCCTTCTATTCCTGGGATGAAGCCTACTTGATCATGTTGTATGATACTTTTTAATGTGTTCTTGGACTTAGTTTGCAAGTATTTTATTGAGTATTTTTGCATCTATGTTCATGAGGGAAATTGGTCTGAAATTCTCTTTCTTTTTTGGGTCTTTGTGTGGTTTAGGAATCAGGGTGACTGTGGCCTCATAGAATGAGTTTGGCAGTGTTCCTTCTGATTCTAGTTTGTAGAAGAGTTTGAAGTGTATTGATATTATCTCTTCTTTAAAGGTCTACTGGAATTCTGTGCTGAAACCATTTGGCTCTGGCCTTTTTGTGGTTGGGAGAATTTTTATGACTGTTTCTGTTTCCTTAGGAGCCAGAAGTCTTCTCTTTCAGATATACCTATAATTCTTAGGTTTCATCTTTTCTTTGAGTCCTTGATTTCTCCGATGTTTTGGGTGAGGAAGATTTTAGGTTTCTCATTTCTTTTTTTTTTTTTTTTTTTGGTTGTTGTACTGATTTCTCCAATTGAGTCTTCCACACCTGAGATTCTGTCTTCCATCTCTTGTATTCTATTTTTGATACTTATTTATTGTTCCTGTTCTCTTTCCTTGATTTTTCACCTCCAGAATTGTCTCTGCTTGTGTTGTCTTTATTGCTTCCATTTCCAGTTTCAAGTCTTAAACTGTTTTATACATTTCCTGTTCCAATTTGGTTGCCTTTGCATGCAAATCTTTCACAGCCTTGTCTCTTTCCCATTCTGATTTGACTGAGTTAGCTTGGAAGTCTCTAATGGAATTCTCCATTGCTTTCATTTGTAGAATTGTGATTTCTTTAAATTCTTTCAGGGATTTATTTTCTTCCTTTAAGGCCTCTAGAATTTTCATAAGTATAGACTTGTCATCATTTTCATTTCATTTCATTTCATTTCAACTGTGGTGGGATGGTCAGGGCTTGCTATATTAGCATACCTAAAGTTTGTTGGAATCATATTTCCCTGACTTTTGTCAGTTCTGTTCTTTTGCTGGCCTTTAGCCATCTGGTTGTCCTTAGCTGTTTATTCCTGGTGTCTTCTGGACTTGGTGCAAAGGAAGGAGCTTTGGTGTAGATGCTCCTTGGTGACCTGCAGCTTTCCACAGGCTGGATGGGGCCATGTGTTGGGGGCTAGCTCTCAGTGGACCTTCCACAGCTTACGCCTTCTTGTTGTGTCCCAACTGGATACTGAGGTCAGGGTTTGGAGTGGGATGTGTTAGTCCCACCTGCAGTTTCCTGAGATCTAGGTGGTCTTTTTAGCGATGTTGTTAGGGGTTGGCAGGCCACAGACTGTAGGCTAGAGCTGCTGCAGTTCTCGGGCAGCTTAGGCAACAGGACCGTGATTGTGGACCTCCAAAGCTGCTCTCCAGGAACTCTGAGGTTCAACATGCACCTTGCAGTCAGAAGCACCATGATCTGGTACAGCCCATGTCACCCAGGCAGTGTACAATGGTCCAGGGCTATTTCACTGCTCCAGGGTTGGAGCTTTCTATGTTGTAGCCTGGTTGTTCAGGCAAGAGACAAGGCAGGTGCCAGCAGGGAGTTCTTATGTGGAGTCCACAACCTGTCCATATGCTTGGATTTGGGGAAGTTCAACTGCCTTTTCCCAGCCACAATCACTGTGCTCCAGTCCAGCCTGCCTGAGCCTGTGGAGCTTCTAGCAGTTTCCTTGTAGCTAGAGCATCAGGACTGTGGTCAGGACCAAGGTTGTGGACCTCCTAGCCTGCTTTCAGAGGGATCCCAATTTCAATCTGTGCCTCTCAGTCAGAAGCTCTGTGATCCAGTACAGCCCACTCACTCAGGCAGCACACAATGGCCCAGAACTGCTTTACTGCTCCAGGCCATGATATAGATACTATAGACTGAGGCTGTAGACTGAGTTCCCTGCCAAAGTGGGCAAAGCCAGGGATTTCCAATATGGAGTTCACAAGGCATCTACAGCACTTGGACTCAGGAGAAGCTCAGCCACCTTTTCCCTGTCAGAAGCACTATGTTCCAGATCAGCCTGCCTGGGTCGGCCAGGCTTCTAACAGTTTTCCTGTAGCTAGGGTGTTAGGACTGTGGTTATGGTCCCCCTAAGCTTCTCTCAGTGGGGTCTCAGAATCAACCTGTACCTCTCTGCCAAAAGCTCTGTGATCCAGTGCAGCCCACTCACTCAGGCAGCACAAAATGGTCCAGAACTGCTTACTGCTCCGGGTTGAGATCTAGATGCTGGAAACTTAGTCTGTAGATAGAGTGCCCTGCAAAGTGGGCAAAGTCTGGGAGTTCCAAATATGGAGTTAACAAGGTGTCTGCAGCACTTGGACTCAGGGAAAGCTCAGTCACCTTTTCCCTGCCAGAAGCATTGTGTTCCAGAACAACTTGCCTACTTTGGCGGGACTTCTAACAGTTTCCTTGTAGCTAGGGTATCAGGACTGTCATGGTCCTCCCACCTGCTCTCAGTTGCATCTCAGGATCAACCTGTGCCTCACAGACTGAAGCTCTGTGATCCATGCAGCTCACTCGCTAGGGCTGCACACAATGGTCCAGAACTGCTTCACTGCTCCTGGCTGAGATCTGGATGCTATACCGGAATGTCCAGCCAAGGGGCCAGGATATCGGGGGCAGGGAGTTCTAATATGTAGTCTATAACCCATCCATAGCATGTTTTGGCTCATGAAAGCTCAGCTGCCTGTTAGTTCGACCTCCAGCTACAGGTCAGTAAGATGCTGCCATGTTGCAAATCCCAGGGAGAATTGCCTTCAGTCTTACCATAGTGGCTCTGCTGGTTCTCTTTTGGGTGTCAGAATGCCTGCATGGAAGCTGCAGACTCAGGAAACCAAGGAGGAACTTGGTTTGGAGGTTGAAGCCCCCAGCTGGCACCCTAAATTGATCAGATCCACTGCTGCAGTAAGTGCTCTGTCTTCTGTGTCTGGTGTCTCCGTTCTTCCAGTGTCTATATGACCAGTCCAGGGTTCATTATTGTCCCTGTCTTTGCCGGGCAAGCCCAGATAGGCTTGTGCCTCTCAAACTGCTGTTCAGCAGGAGTATATCTCTCAGGTAGTCCAACTGGTCTTCCTGATGATCAGAATGCGTACGTGCTTATTGCTGTCATCGTCCATCTCTGCTGATGAGATATCCTAGTACCTTAGGTTTCAGTCAATGACATTTGACCATGATGCTAAATCATACCTAGAGTATAACATTTGACACAGTTCTCTGCTGACATTCTTCGGCATTCATCCTCTCCTCTTTGTCCATAGGATAATTAGGTAGTGTTCCCCTTTTTGTGATAGAACCATGCTGCTGCATGTAAATAAAGCATCCCTAGCCCCAGCCAATCAAACACATTCATCCTCAAAACTCCTCCCCCTGTACAAGGTTTATAATGTCCATCTTCAGAAAATAAACAATTCTACCATCCACTTCATCAAAGATCAACTTAGACACTGTTTATTTTGGGTTGTAATATTTGGGAAGAAAGGTCCTCCTTTTCTCAGATGAATCTCAGTAACTCACTGGATCAGACTGCCTAGGCAGCCATCTGCTGGTGGCTTTCAGAGCTCATTTACGGTGCTCAGGATGCAAGCCCCTGCCTCAGCCTCATTGTCGCTGCTGCTGCCTATCTCAAGGATCACTGCCAGTCACCACGGCCACCCATGACACAAATCGGGACTGCTCAACTCTATTCCTGAACCCCGAGTTCCCTGCTGCCACCTACCTTGGTGCCTGAGGTTTAACTAAAAAGATTGTGACTTTATGATGAATGGCAGAGTAGGTCTCTCTCTCCTACAGGTGTATCTGAGGATTGTCACACTTTGTGGTGGAGAAAGCCTGCTCTCCTGCTTCTTCAGCCAAACCGGATATCCGGTTACATGGACTTTGTTTCCATTTCATTCTTTTCTACCTGGAAGCCTACAGAGCTTGGATCTTCTGGTGGAGAACTGTGCTCTTCTGGCTTGGTATCTGACAAGACACAAGCGTCCTGGAAGATGCAGAATATATCAAATTGTATTAATTCTTTTGAAAGTTTCCCTTCTATTGTAACATATAGAGGAGGGCCTAGGTCAGTCCCCTTCAGGCTCCCAGGTTGGTAGTTCATGCTCTGTGAGCTCCTATGGTCTCTGGCTGGTTGATTCTGTGGGTTTTCTTGTGGTGCGCTTGACCCCTCTGACTCCTACACTCTTTTCTCCCCCTTTTCTGCAGGATTCCCAAAGCTCCACTTAAAGTCCTGCTGTGGGTCTCTGCATCTCTCTCTATCTGTGGCTGGGTGAAGCCTCTCTGATGACAATTGAGCTAGATGCCAGTCTATGAGTATAGCAAAATATCATAAGGTATCATTTTGTTGACTTTGTTTCCCATTTGTGTTTGGTTCTATTCTTGGTCTCTGGCTCCTGGCCCTCAGAGCAGTGTCAGGGGTAGGTTCCCTCTCATGGCATGGTTCTCAAGTGGGACCAGTTATTGGTTGGCCACTTCCACAATTTCTGCCCCATCTTTTCCCCGGCACGTTTTGTAGACAGGACAAATTTTAGGTCAAACGTATTGTATGAGGCCTTCTGCAAATACGTTACAGCAAATGGACAGAAATAGACAAAATCATCTGAGGTAACCCAGGTCCAAAAAGACAAACATTATTGATGCCTAACCCAATTGTCATAAGAGAGACTTCATCTGGTAACTGATGGAAACAGATGCAGAGACCCACAGCCAAATGTTAGGTGGAGTTTGGGGAATCCTGCTGAAAAAGTGGTAAGAAGGACTGCAGGAGCCACAGAGGCCACAGACACCACAAGAAAACCCACAGAATTAGCACACCTGGGCTCATGGAGGTTCACGGAGTCTGAATGGCCAACCAGGAAGTCGGCATGGGTCCCATAAGAAAACCCACACAATTAGCACACCTGGGCTCATGGGGGTTCACTGAGACTTAATGGCCAACCAGGAAGTCTGCATGTGTCTAACCTAGACCCTCTGCATTTATGTTATAGCTGTGAGGTTGGTGTTTTTGTGGGACTCCTAACAGAGGAGTTCCTGTTTCTGATGTTCATTTTGGGACCCCATTCCTCTTACTGGGTTGCCTCATCCAGCCTTAATGTGAGGGAAGTGGGTAATCATTTTTGGAAATTGATGTGCTATCCCTGGTTGGTATCCCTGAGAGGCCTGCCTTTTTCTGAACGGAAATGGAGGAGTGGATGAAGAGGAAGGAGGTGGGGGATGAAGAAGGACTGAGGGAAACTGCAGTTGAGACGTAATATATGAGAGAATAATTTTTTTAATTTTAAAAATATATGAAATTAAAAAAATTAAATTCTTTATTTTTTCATGTTTTATTTTTTTATTTAAAATTTTCAGACATTATGTTCTGATTTATTCTTTCCCTGTCACAATTGTTCATAAATGCTACCCATCTCCCTACCTACCCAATTTCAAAATCTTTCTTTCTCAGAAAAAATTGAGGAAAAAGAAAAACATTATTTATAATAGTCAGAAATTGGAAACAACCTGAATATCCATTAACTAATGAATGAATGACGAAAATACACTGCAATTACAAGATGGAATGTTATTCAGATGTTAGGAAAATTAAATTATAAAATTTGCATATAAATTGATGGAGTTAGAAATCATTATCCTGAGTGAGGTTACCCAGTCCTCAAAAGAAAAATATTGTAAACCGGGCATAGTGGTTCATACCTTTAATCGCATCACTTGAGAGGCAGAGGCAAGTGGATCTCTGTGAGTTTGAGGCCAAGTCTATATAGTGAGTTTCAAGACAGCCAGAGCTACATAAAAAGACCCTGTCACAGAAAAAGAAAAAGAGAAAAAGATATGCATTGCATGTTTTCTTTTACATATGAATGTTAGCTTTTAATCTTTTGATGTGTGTATTTCAATATGAATAAGCACAGAGTTTAGGTACCATGTAAGGGACAAGGCATAAGGAAGAGAGAATGAAATGTGGTGATTTGGAGAGATAAAGGGGAAACTAGAATAGAAAATTAAGTGAAGGAGGAAGGACATAGTAAAGAAGGAAATAAGGGGAGGGATAAATAACACTACAGGCCTTTCAAAAGGCTATGTGGAAAGCTAGAAGTATAGAAGCTTCCAAAAGAATACATATGTGAAAAGAATTTCAATGAAGTCACTGTATAATGCAGTAGTAAATAGCCCAACTAGACAACTTATGCCACCAAGTAAAACCTTCATTCTTTTAAAAAAAAAACTTCAAATTTTCTTATTTTAGTAGTCTGTTCTTCAAAGAAATATCTTAGGGAACATTTACACTTTACTTCCAATGTTAACATCATAAATTTCCCCCTCATTATCAAATGGTGAGGTTTTTCATTTGTTCATGTGTTTTGCTGTTGTTGTTGTTGTTGTTTGTTTTGTTTTGTTTTTTAAGTTTGTCAGGGTGGAATGGAGAGATGATTCTACAGTGAAGATGATTTACTCTGCAATTATGAAGACTCAAGCTTAGATCCCAACACCCTCATTATAAGACTTGCTCCTGTTTCACACCTGTCACCTCAGCTCCATGGAGGCACTTTCTGGGTACCAGCACAGCCAAGAAAATATGAACCCTGGATTCCTGAAGAGATCACCTCAAAGGAATTGGCAGGGAGCTACAGAAGAGGATACCCGAAGTCCTTTTCTGGCCTCTGCACATATACACAGGCATAATCATCTGCACAGCATGGGGACACACATGTACATTTGAAAACAAATAAATATGCAAGATTTGTAGTACACACATTGCTAAGTAAATAGGTATATTATAAAAGTTTCTGACTTAATTAAAGTAGCGAAATTAATGATAGTTGTTAAAGTTTTGTTTGATGAATTCCCTTCATTAGGAAGGAGTATACATTTTATTTTTAAAACTGTTCCATGATTAGTTTCCAAGTAAGAAGTTCACCACAGTGGAAAGTGCTCTTCAATGTACCAGGTTTCAAGTGCTAGAATCATCTGTTTATTTCTTGTAGAATAATTGAAAATGACTTTAATTACCTATTGCTACAAAGTGCATATTTGTGAACTTCTAAGAAGATGAACCTAATATTTCCTAATAAGGCATAGCCACACTCAAACATAAGACTTTCACATTTAGATTAATTTTACTTATTTATGGGACTGGAGAAGCAACAGATGGTAGAAGGGTATTCTAATCTACACTTTTCCTTCTGAAAACACTAGAAGAAAGCTCCCATATGAAAGCTGCCTGTTCTGCACCTAGAGAAAGCTAGCTTTTCAATAAGGAGTCCCTGCCAAGAGGCTTCAGCACCAACAGACTTCATGAAAATGTTCTCTTCTGTTAGTCTCTTCACATAATTTTTTACTTTCCATGGTTGTTTCTGTCTTCATCATAAGACACAAATACTTACTTAGGGTTCTCAGACTCTACCAAAAACCATGAGAATGGTAGTAAAACTATGTCTCCCCTAACTAAATTCTACCAGGACCTTTATATCCTGTCTGCATTGAAGTGTATCAATTCAGACACCTAACATACCACTAACATTCCCCACACCTGGACTCAATGGAGGGCAAACCAAAGGTACCTTTTCTTCATTCAAGTTTGCCCTCCTGTTACATTACTCCTCTAGCTCTATCATTTTTTGCACTTCGCCAAAATAACAAATGTTTTTTCATCCTTAATCTCACAATTTGTTTGATGAGTAAAATTAATGAGTCAAATTGATAACATTGTCTTCCACCTTTTTCCTCTCTTTCTTCTCTGTACAGCTTAGATCATGGATACTTGGGAGAAGGGCATCCTCTTCTTTTTCTCTCTGATGAGCAACTGTACCTCTAGCTTGCTCCATGTCTGAGCAAATGACGGGGAGAGGAGGCAGTCCTGGGCATAGGAAGAATGAAGTGGGAACTGGCACACAATATAACTGCCATTGAGTACTGCTGTCATGTGTAATGTATCTCCATTAAATGTTCTCCTCTGGCTGCTTTCCTATGGTGGTGTTTTTGCTTCTCTGGGATTTCATCATTAATACTTCCTCCCTGTGTTGCCTTGCCATGAAGATTCAATTTATTTATCAGCACCTATGCATTTCTTTGTCAACCTCTTTTTTGGGAATTTCAGTGAATCTTTAGTCATTGTTCATTGTCAGGACTCAAAATGGCACCAAGCTTGCTTTTTTGTAAGATACCAGTACTTTTCCACTTAAAAACATATACGTCTCTCATTTTTGAAGTCTAAGTTAAGCAAAGCCTAGTTGCATTGTTTGTAGGACTACTAATATAGTGCGTCACAGATTGGTCAATTATAGTAGCAGTTTTTCATTTCACAGTTTGGAAACTATTGCTCTCAGGTCAAGGTGTTAACATATAAATTTTGTCTTAAATATCTCTTCTTGGCTTACAAAAGTATTTATCTTTCATTGCTTCAAAATAGACATTATAAGTATATCTGTCATATTGAATCAGCCCCTGATTTAATCTCATTTAGCTCTCAATGATGTCTTTGAAGAAACTCTTTCCAAATATAATTGTATTCTGCAGAACTGAGCATTCAAAGTTTAACATATAATTAGGCTTTTATATTGGTGAGCCTTTTGGGGGAACTGCCTGCCTACACATGAGCTGAACTAGGACAACAATAGTCATGTTAACATGAATAAGGGAGAAGGCTGGAGGCCTGAACTCCTACACAAAGAGCTGTAGGTAACTAAGGAAAGCTGAGAGTCAGAGAAATAGTCTTCCCCAGAGAAGACCACGCCAACTGATTATCCAACACCAAATGTGGACTCTGAAAACATACATACAGGTAGCATTATACAGACTCAGCATGATGTACTTAGGTATTTATGGATATATATATATATATATATATATATATATATATATATATATACCTATGTAGCAACAATTAATGAAGAAATAGACCTTGAACTTGAAAAAGATGAAGAAGTGGTATATAGGAGAGAATAGAGGAAGGGAGAAAGAGAAAATAATGTAATTTTATTATCTAAAAAAAATAATTAATTAATAAAATTAATATGGTAAAAAAGTTGGACATTTGAATTTGGAAGTCAAACTTTTTCAGACAATAGATACCAGACTCCTTTTCTGCTTATCTTTAAGGCTGTCTATGGTTAGAAACATAGGTACCACCCATGGATTCTATGTTAAAATGTTCAAATTACTGTAGAAATCAAGACTCTGGTTACTATAAACACAGAGAATACATATCTAGTTTCTTTAATTGTCATTTGTAGTATTTCCTGTTAAACTTAGAGGAAATGGAAGATATTTCACAATGCTTTATCTCAACCACTTTATCCCAAGAAATTTTCTTTTTTCACTTGCTTACCCAACTGCCAACCTTTATACACATTTGATGTGAATATTCAACCAAAATTGTAAACCTTTTCTGATTCCCTCCATTAAGTGATTTAATATGATGAAATTACCTTACCAATTATTGTGTCATCAGATATTTATAGAATTAGCAACATTAAGATGAAAAAATAGAGTTTAATGAGCAATTATTTTTCAAGTTTCAAGGTATTTAATATCTCACCAATCATCCAAATCCTCTTGATTCTATAACTTATTTTCATAGAGTGAGAAAGAGAAAGGCACGTGCTGTACTTTTAGAGACCACAGATGACTCAAATGCTTTTTCCCAGAGTTGAGTCTCAGTACTAATCAGTACCATTCGGATTGTCTCAACCATCAGTAAAATGTCAGGACTTAAAAATTTTCCATCTAAACATACATAAAATAGAAAATTGTAGAGAGCTGTGACATGCCGCGCCCTAAAAATGGCGCCGGTTTCCGCCTTCCACCAGCCCAATGGTGAGCGCTCTCTGTGGTAAACAAGTCCATATTTGGCTAAGACCACTGATCTGGCTTGCTTCCGCATACGTGGGCCTCTAAGATAGCACCACGTGGCTTTACGTGATTGGCTGTTCATATAGTATTTAGCCTGTGGGTTGGGTCTGCCCGGGCATTTGGAAGACTGTTTTCAAGGGACCTGAATAAACTGCTTGAGAAGAGCTTTTGCGAGTTGCGTCGTCCTTGCTGGTCGAGGGGGACGCGACAGAAAATAAAATAGATCCATTAAGATGGTTCTATATTACTGTGTATCTTCTAGATAAACCAGAGAGAATAAGACTACAGGCTTGACTGTGACACACACACACACACACACACACACACACACACACACACACAAACACAAAACACAACACATCAAAACAAAACAAAAAAGGTATGTAATCCATAAGATATGGAGATTTGGAAAGGAGAAAAAGTCCCATAAAGTAGGAATTGATGAATATATCAGCAATACTTTGGCAATATCTCTTTGTGTACTATTTATGAACACAATCTCAATGTTAAAAACAAGACTGTTTACTTTGAATATAAGGGCTAAGAGGACTTTTTTAAAGTGTAGATATACTTCCAGAATATTTGCTGTTATTGTGATTAGATCAGTAAATTGGCTGATTTGCATTGTATTTTGATTATTACATCAAGGAAACTAGTATTTCTGATATTACACATATGAACTATGACATGTTTGAATGGTTACACTCAGGACTGGGTGAGTTAGAGGCTAAGAAAAGAGCAGCTTGTAAAGACCTTGCCATGCTAGCATGAGAATCTGAGTAGGGACATCCAGCATCTCTGTAAAAAACAAAGCATGGTGACACGTTTGAGTTAAATCTCAGTAATGAGGAGGACATTGAATTGACAGAAGCTGGTTAGCCACTATTATTAAATCAATTTTCATTAACAGAACTTTACTAAAATCCTTTACCCTCTTTGTTTCTTTTATCATATATTTCTTCATACTTTTCAAATATTTACTTTAGATCAAACACTCTATATCATGGCTTTTAAATATGACTTAAGTAAATTTAATTTTTCACATTTATCCATTTCATAAACTTTAGTGTTCACCTGTATTATTTTTTTCTCTTCTGGTTTTTTTTTTTCTGGTTTAATTTTTGAGATTACATTATAACTACACCACTTCTTCCTTCCTTTCTTCCCTCTAAACTCTCCTTTATAGCTCTATCCATTCTCCTTCAAATTAATGGCTTCTTCTTTCATTAATTGTTATTGCATGTATATATATGTATATATATGTGTGTGTGTGTGTGTATGTATATATACGTGTGTGTGTATGTGTGAGTATGTTTCTAAACAGAAACTGCTGAGTCTGAGTCTACATAATGTTGCTTGTATGTATATATTCATGACTGACCATGTGGTATTGGATAACCAATTGTTGTACTTTTTCTTGTGGAAGACTATTTCTCACACTCTCAGTATGCCTTAGTTGTCTTTACTTCTCTGTGTAGTGCTGAAGCTTTGCAAGCTTTTCCCCATCCATGCTATAGGTATCATCCATGTTCCACTCATGTTTAGACAGTCGTGTTGATGAGTCTTTATGGTTCTAATTTCAGGTATTACTAGGAGATATTCTCATTGCAAACTTCATGATCCTCTAACTCTTAAATACACATTGCCCACCCTTCCTCAATCTTTCCTGAGCCTTAGGTGCCAAATGTTTTGTAAATGTATTCATAGGGACTGTGTTCCACAATTATGAATATTGATCACATCTATTCTTATTCTGTCATATCTGACATTCTATGAGTCAGTACCTATATATTAAATATTGTGTTATAGTAAGTAAACAGAGAGTCTGTTGATCTTAGTAGAAACTAACGAGAAAAAAGAAATAATACACATTTTATATAAAGATATAGCATTTCTTGGTATCTATTCTTAGAGAATGTAGAGCAATTTCTGAAAGAATATTTTACAAGTACTTTACAATATCACTTCAATTATTTGCTTTCTAATGTAGGTAATAGAACACTGCATCCCTGTGGATTTATATAGCACATTTCTGCGCATGTTTTACAGTCAACAGAACTCAGTTGGCTCCTGCCAATCACCAATAAATTCAGGATGTTAACTTCCTCCATTTCTAAAGCCCAGGAAGAGCTCTTGTCAAGTTTTCCCAAGATAAATGCAATGTTTATTGAAGCTCAAAATGTGAGTTTCAGAGAGTCATTTTTCCTCTTATCATTCACTTTCACTGAAATAAGAAATATGACTAAGAGGTCATATAAGTGGACAAGTATCAGAAAATTTTATGACAAATCTAGTGTACATATTTTTCCAGTACTGGAAAGTGGATTTATACATCTATTTTATGCCTTTGTAGTGAATAGAAAATGTGAAAAATTATAGCGCTAATGTTATCTTCTCTTTTAGCCAACAAGGGCGCTAGATTCTATTGTGAATTATCACATGTAAGTAAAGTAAAAACACACCAGTGTATACAATGATCTGTAGAAATTGAGGCCAGGGAGATGGATCAGTGGATGATAAATATTCCTGTTGCCAAGCCTGTTGATTTATTTGTCTTGGATTCTACATGGTGGAATGAGCCAAGACATGGAAATTATCCTCTGAATTCTTTACATATCTTGACTCATCTGTGCCCATATACATATATGCAAAAATATGTATATATATAATATATATATACAAAATAAACAAATAAAATACAATTAGCTTTTTAAAAATCATTTTTGGAATTTTATAACTAAAGATACATGGCACAGTAGGCCAGTTTTTGAAGGCTGATGTTCATGGCATAGGCAAAAGAATGGATAACAATGAAACTGTTCATTAGTTTCAACTCACCAGTCTTGACAATAAAACAAACTCAATTTGCTTGCCAATGAATAAAGGATGAGGTAATGAATTGATACTGGCTTAATTTAAAAGCAAACATTCCAGAATGACTCCCACAGAGCCCTGTGTATGAGCCTCAAAGCCCTAAGCAGCTAGTCAGACAGACTACAGAAAAGCAAGCAAGCACTACTACGACAAAAGAGTGTGTTTCAGTGGAGAACACAGTAAGCAAATACTCCAGGCACTGTCCAAAGTCGCATCCCTTTGTAAATGGCCTTTCCTGTATACGTTCACAGTGGTGGAAGTGGGCATCGCTGCTCTCATCAATGCTTTGAGGGGGGTTGGTGAAGGTGAAACAGACTGAGAGTCAATAATCCTATTAGGTGGAGGGAAAGCCTACTTTTGTTTTATTTTTTTTCCCTCTCAGTTATTTTCTTCGTGTTTCAACTCCATTGGTTTGAATTATTACAGCTCTGCTTCCTCTTGTGGAAGCTACTAGATGATGCCTCACTAATGATTGTAATTGCTATGAAAATTCTCACATGTATAATGATCATTAAAGCCCTCAGCTGACTTCCTACATCCAAGAAGAGTTGCCAAGAAACCTTTAAAGCAAAGTTTCATTTGCAATTTGCTACATGGACCTTGAAGATATTCTCATTGTGGCTCTCTGGATTCCTCTGTGAGACAGTGTTTCCCCAGTTCCTGGCTCTATCATTTCTCAACACAGAGGTATAACTCATCGACAGGGCAGGGTATATTTCATTTTTAATCCTCTCCTCTAAATCTTTCATTATTTTACCTTTCTTGTCTAGATTTTTCACTTGGGGTCATTCATATAGATTTAACCAACAGTGTGGAGAGGAAGTTTAGCTGAATGTATGTCACCATCAAAACCCTTTGAACAATGAGTAACTTCCATTTCTATATTAGCACTCTTCCTTTGTCCATCTTCTTCTGCCCTTTCAGGTTCTGCTTTAGGGATTATGTTTCCTTTGGGCATATTCTGTGGTGGCAGAGAGGAGAATTCACCCACCCTCCTAGCTAGATTTTGGATAGTCCAGGGCAAATGGTACATTCTCCCATTAGCAAAGAACAGAGATTTTAGGCTTCTTTACTAATTTTGTTTTTCTGATAAACTCTCTCCCATCTATTCATTTGCAATTACAATTTAATTTCCTATCTTTGTTTAATCTGTTCTCCATTATAGTGAGCTAAACGGACTTGAAAAAGTACTTCAGGATGGAAGATATTGAAGTCGTTTAGATAAAAATATTGCCTGGTAGATATAATTCAGAAATAGAGTAATTTCCTCACATGTGAAAGACCCTGAGTTCAACACTTAGTATTTTCTTTTTGGTTAAAAAAAAATTCTTTTACTTTTTAACATTTATTTTAACATTTATTTATTTCTTCAGGTTACATTACAATCATAGCCACCCCCCTCCTCTCCCGCCTGGTCGCACTCTCCTACTTTCTTCCCCCTCACCCTCCTATCTGCTTTTTTTAAAGTTTAAGGTATATCTTTTTCTCCCAACAGCTCCCACTTTTAGTAAAATAAAAGGCTCTTTTTCTTATAAGAGTAAATACAATACAAAACAATAAGAACAATTAGGCCACAATTATGAAAATTATAATGTAAAACCTACATTCCCAATGTCCAGTTATATGTAATTGACAATTGATACTAATATTCTATTACCTATTCACCTGATGAGTTTAAAGTTCTATACCTAGCTCAGTTTCCAACCTAACTTGCATTAACAACTTAAAAACATCTTAAATGTAAGATTTCAAAGGCCTATCTTCACAGCAACACATTTCCTCTAACAAGGCCATGCCTCCTTCAATAAGGCCAAACCTCTTAAAAGTGTCACTCCCTATACCCAAGCATTCACACACAGGAGTTTATGGGGGAATAAACCTATTCAAAACACCTGCTTGGTAAGTGAGTTCTCTTTCTTTGCCCTTTCCCACAACTTATAGCCATCTGAAAACCCACAGAATCAGTCTGAATCCTTTGAACTGTAAGCCCTCTGTGTGGTTTGCCTTTGTTCAATAAACATCTTCTTCTTGTGGCAATTGACACACTAGTTCAAGATCAGTGTCCTTGGAACCTGCCTTGGGCAAGAGTATCCTTGACGGTGAGACTCTGCTTTCATTTCTCATCATTCCCTCTACCTGCTTACTGCCTTGTGGCTACAAAAACAAACTTGGTAAAGAACCGAAAATCCACAGGCCTAGCTCAAGACCAATGGTATGGGAACCATCTGTGCCTGGTCCAGTTAAACAGCTCGTTTACCAGCTTTCCCTGGACTAGCTCAGATTAAGCAATTCCTGTACTGGCCTAATCTAAATGAGGACAGTTTAATATATCAAACATGCAACCAAAGAAAGGAGAGCCACATTCTCAGATAAAATTGCAAAAAAAAAAAGAAACAAAATTAATGTCCAAGAAAGCATGTCTCATCAACATAACTAGTTGTACTCTAGTGAGAACTATCTAAATGTACCCCCAGGCAAGTGTTTAAAAGAATAATTATAAACTTTATCTAAAAATTCAAGGAATTCAAAGAAGATATGAGTGAATAATTCATTGAACTCCAAGAAGATAACAATAAATACTAAATAAAGACCAAAAAAGAAATCCCCTATGGCGTATCATAGTTAAAACACTATATATTCAGAAGTAGGAAGACAAAAAATAAAAGTTACATAAAAGGAAACCCTATCAGAATAACATTTATTTCTCAATGGAAACTCTAAAATCAGAAGAGTCTGAAACAGTGCACTCTGAGTTCTAAAAGACTAGCCAACCTAGACTACTGTACCCAGCAAAGCTATCTGTTGCCATTGAATGAGAAAGAAAACTTTCCATGATATAAACAGTCTACAAAATCCACGTCCAATAAAACAAACCCCAAACAGAATTGTAGAAGCAAATCATTAACTGAAGAGAGAAAAAAGCACAGCCAAGAGACTCTACAAAGAAAAAGAAATGTGCAGTTTAATGAAATGAAAACACAACTAAGAACAATAATGGTGATACCACAAAACAAATGTCTTCTTCATACAACTTTCTATAGTTACTATACACTAATATAATAACTCTATAATAATACTAATGTTAATGGCCTAAACTCTCCAATAAAAATATGTAGACCAGTTCAATGGATTAAGCAAAAACAAATGACACAAAAAACCCTCTGCTTGTTGTTCTCAAAAAGCTCATTTTAAACATAGGTACCACCTTAAAGTCAAAGAATGGAAAAGGGAGCTCCACGCACATGGGATCAGGAGGCAGGCAAATGAGCGGGTGTTGCTATACAAATATCAGACAACACTCATTTCATACTGAAAATAAGCAGAAGAGAAAAAAAAATGCAGTTCATTCTAATCAAGGGTTGAATTAATCAAAATATTTTAATCCTGAACTTATATGTACCAAACTATAGTTCACACAATTTTATAAATCCATACTAATGGAATAAAGACATATACTAGTGCAAACCTCATAACATTAGGTGGTTTCAATACCCCACTTTCTTCAATAAATAGGTCTTTTGGACAAAAAAAGAGAGAAAAAAATCATAATTAAATGACATCATACATCAAATGGACCTAACAGATATCTCCATAATATCCAAACCAAATATTTAAGAAATATACATTATATTTAGCAGCATGTAGAATCTTTTGTACAAGAGACCACATGCTGGGACAGAAAATAATCCTCAACAAATGCAGGAAAGATAGAAATAATCTCATGTATCCTCTTATCTGACTATTGTGCAATGAAACTTAAAATTGATAGCAATCACAACTCTGGTAAGTATGTAAACTAGTAGAAATGAAATAACCCACTATTGAATACTGAAGGTATCAAAAAAATAGAGAAAAAATATATAAAAAATTCCCAAGATGAAATGAAAATAAAAACACAACTCAAAAAAAAAAAAAAAAAGGAGGGTTGGGAATATATTGAAAGCAGTCTGACAGGGGAAATTCATACTCCAAATACCTATATTTAAAAAAAAATTAGAAAAATAACAAATAACTAATGGCTTAATTCAAATTTTTGTAAAAACAAATAAAAAACATATCTATTTCCAGTTAATGGAAAGAAATAACAAAAATCAGAGCTGAAATGAATATAATACAAACAAAGAAAACTAAACAACCAGTAAAGAAATCTATGGGACTTCTATTGGAAAAGATAATTAAAATTGTCAAAACCTTGCTCCAATAAACAAAAGAAATATAAAGATGATCCAAATTAACAAAATCAGAAAAGAGAAAGGAGAAAGTACAACATATCCCCAATTAGAATTATATGGAAATACTTATTTTAAAAAGCTCCCAAAAAACATACACTGGAAAATATCAAAGAAATGTATGAACTTCATAATTTATGCAAACTACCAAAGTTAAACCAAGAAGAGGACAGTGACCCAAACAGACCCATAATGAAAGATACTAGAAGCAATAAAAAGCCTCTTATTGACTAAAAAAGTTCAGGCTGAGATGGATTCACAGCAAAATTCTAATGGAGTTTCAAAAGAACTACCTTTAATAGTTCTTGAAATCTATATAAATAAAAAAAAAATAGAAACATAAAAATCATTACCAAAGTCATCATCTAACTTCATCCTATGGAGACAGTTATACTCTAATATCAAAACCAAGTTAAGACACAATAAGAACAAATCTATAGATCAATGGCCTTTATGAATATGACTGCCAACATCCTCAATAAATTACTAGCAAAAAATATATATATATATACACATATATATTTAAGAAGATTATCTACCATTATCAAGTTGGATTTATTCCAGAAATTCAACATCAGTTCAACATGCATAAGTCATTAAATATAGTAAATCATATAAATGGACTTAAAGAAAAAAATCATTAAATACAGACCATGCTTCCAGGATAAAAGTTCTGGAGAAGGTAGGACTGACGATAAAAACCCTCAACATAACAAAAGCTATCTAGGACAAATGCATAGCCAAGAAAATGGAAGCAATCTCATTAAATCAAGAGTGGGCTAGGGCGCCCCAATATCCTTTCTCCTTTGCATTGTATTGCTGAAAGTACTAGCTGGAGCAGTAAGGCTACCAAAGAAAATCAAGAAGAAATAAAATATCTATATTTGAAGGTGATATAATATTGTATATAAGAGATCCAAAAAATTCTGCCAGGAAACTTGTAGAAATGAGTCAAAAATTTCAGCAAATTGACAGTATACAAAACTCAGTCATCTTTCTATAGCAACACACTGTGAAAGAGATTGTGGACACATTCCCATTTAAAATAACATCAAGGACAATAAAACATCCTGGAATAAATCAAACCAAGATCAAAGATGTCTACAATGGTATTTAAAATTTCCAAAGAAAAAGATTGAGAAAGACACTAGAAAATGGGTAAACATCCTGTGTTCATGTATCAGTAGAATTAATATTGTGAAAATGACCACCTTACCAAAAACAATTTACAAGTTCAATGCAATCCCTATCAAAATATGGACAACATTCCTCACAGAAATAAAGAGTCATAAAATTCATGTGAACCACAAAAGACTCTATATAACCAAGAGAATTCTGAACACAAATAATACTGGAACTATTGTCATTGGCAAAATAAAGAAAGCGATGAAACAAAGAGAACAATGAAATAAAAATACAAGAAACAAAACATGAGTTCTAGTAACTAGAGTTAACTGATATTTGATTGTTAGTTCCAAGAAATGGACCCCTGAATTTGGGGCAACAGAGGAATCACCAGGATACTTGAGAATGATGCAAAAGAAAGAGATTTATTTACCAGCGTGCTGGGGTTAACCTTCAAAGAGTCTCCACACTGGGAGAAGAAGGAGACCCCAAATTAAAATTAACTTTTCCTTTTATAGTATTTTTGACCAAGCTTATACCATAGCAACATTAGGCGTATCTCTGTTGGTTAACATAGGTTAATGAATTTAAATAACCTTTAAATCCATAGGTCCAACTAATTGCCCAAGACTGCTGGCTGCAGTGAGCAGGGTGGGGATTTCCAAACTCACGACTGTTGGCAACCTGTGGTTTTTGTTTTTCTCTCAGTTGCTCAGGGAACTGGCTGTGCCTAAACAGGGAAATGGAAACAAAAACTGAGGCCTGTTACAACCTCAAACACCTGACCAAAGTTTGGTTAAATGAATTGGGGTTCTACATGATCAGCAGGCGAAAAACATACACTGAAGAACACACAGAGTCTTCAAGAAATCGTGTTGGAAAAAGAAACTGGATGTCCATATGCAGAAGAATGAAATTAGACAGCTATCACTTCTATAAATTAGCTGCAAGCAAATGAAAGATCTCAATTTTAAATCTGAAATTGCAACATTGCCAGAAGAAAATGCAGTATCATATAAAATACAGTATAGGGAAGAAATTTCTGAATAGGATTCCATTTGCCCAGGAATTAAATCCAACTGTGGAACCTGACAGAATCCATATTCAAAAAAAAAGATTCCATTTTGTATTAAGTTTGACTCAGAGATAACCTCCAGTTCCAGAACAACAACAAAATGTACCTGACTTTGCATTTCAGGGTTGTTCCCTCATCCTCAATGGCCAGCTCACTCTGAGAAAGCACCCAAAAGTCTAAACAAACTTTCTGATGGTCAAGCTGACCACAGCTGGTTAGTCAGTAACAACAAGCCAATCAGAAATGGACATGACTAGCTACCCAAATGACATCTAAGCATGTGGTATATAAACTCTGTACTTTTGGGGGCTATCAACTTGAACTTTTATGTTGGTGAAAGTTGAAAGTCCAAGCTCTGAGCCTGAATAAACAACCCTCATATATTTACATTGGAGTTGGCTCCTGGGTGGTCTTTGGGGTCTCCAGAACTGGGCAGAACACAAAAATTGACAGCTGGGATTTCATAAGATGAAAAAGCTTCTTCACAACTCAGAAAACAAACAATTGAGTGAAGAAAAATTCCACTGAATGGGATAGAATATTGGCCAACTACACATTTGATAGAGGACTAATATTCAAAATATACAAAGACTCAAAAATAAGTCAAAGAAACAAATGACCAAATTTAAAAATTAGGGTAAATTGCCTCAAGAAGCATTCATCATCCTTAACTTAGGAAAGTTACAATAATTTTGTGAATTCACCTCACTCCAGTCAGAGTGACTAAGATCAACAAAAAAACTGAGAACAGGTGCTGACAAGGTTGTGGGAAAAGAAACTCTCATTCACCATTGAATGCAAATCAGTGTAGCCACTCTGGAAATCAATGGGAGAATCCTCAAAAAACTAAAAACAAATCTGCCATATGACCCAGATATACAATTATCTGGGAAATGTCCATAGGACTTGATATCCTACTCCACAGACACGTTCACAATCGCAGTATTGATAGACATGCTAACATGTAAGAGAGGAAATCTACACGATTTCCACACCTAGAGGAAACCTAGAGGCAGCTAATGACAGCAGAAAGTGGAAGAATTAGCGTCTGGTGTGGATTAGCCAGGCTAGAAATGTGAGAGGGAGAGAGACATGGAAGGATCTCCTGGGACAGGGTATTGGGAAGAGCTGGAGAGAGGATAGGCAAGAGGAAAGAGATGTGATTATATAGTAATAAGCATATATAAAAATATAAAAGTAAATAAGAAATAAAATAAGTAAAAAATAAAATTATGGTATCCCGCCATCACCACAAGACCAGATGTGCACCAGGTGGGTCCATTATAGATGCCAGGTTGTTTTCCTGCTTATATTCATAAAGTGCTTCTCCTATCCTGAAATGTTCTGACTTCAGGGGCAAGATAAATTTTAATTTAACTAATGAAGATTTTATTCATGAGTCATTTAATAATATGAAAAATTAAATCGAAGTATTATGTAATAACTTCATGTCCAAATCCATAAAATTTGTATTGAAATTATTAAAAATGAATAAGGTAAACCAAATGCATTTTTTGTGTTGTGTATAATACTTAGGCATTGAATATTATCACAAAAACAATCTTCAAAGATAAAAACCTTTTAGTAAATGAAAGTCAAGCCCAAAATTTTTGCTGTATTTTCTCTTCTTGCAAGAAGATGAAAGCTGAGTTTAAGGACCAAGGCTAGGCACTGTTAGCACTTTCAAAGACTCTTCTCGGAAACTGCAACTCGTCCTATAGGTCTTAAGGCAGCATTGCAGAGGATTGTTGATTTCACTGATGTTAAAATGCCAACTTCATCAAATTCCACTCCTGCTAAAGTCAACTCTCTATGGATCTTTTGCACAAAAACCTATTAAATGTATCAAAACTCTTTTCAGTATTAAGTCATTAGTAAGATTGGAAAACAAAAATTTTAATTGTGATAGTTTGAAAAATAGTTACATCACCACAAGTATAAATTGTTAGTTTTGTTTTGTGAGGTCTTAGGGTCCATGCAATTAAAAATTCTTACCATTTTTATGATTAAGTGATTCATTGTGTTATTTGAAATCTTAGAATATTCTTCACATGATTTAATATTTTATTATACATAAACATATGACATTTGCTGTAAGGGACTAAATGATCTCATGCTGTCTGATACTTAGCCGTACCACTGGGTCCACTGGTGAAGTATCTATTGCACAAATGTGGAGATCGGAGTTTGTGTTCCCAGCACTCACATAAAAGCCAGCTGCAGCACACACTAATTCCAGAGCTTAGGAAACAGGGACAGCAAGGCCCAGCTTTAGTGAGAGAACACACTCAAGCAAATGGAGGGGGCATTTCAGAAAGAAATGCAGTATAAACCTCTGGCTTTCACAAGTTTATCCATACACATGCACTGTACCCACATATACTCATGCACACACACACATTCACACACATGAACATGTATATCTGTACACACACACTCTGACAAACTATGGGAACCCGGGAAATGGAGGCTTATGAGAAATGAAAGTTAACTTGTGGAGATATCTAAGATGGCCCCAGCCAGAAGATGCCAGGGCAGAGTTGAAGCCCAATCAGGGGTATAGCTGATTGGGTGAGCAAGACTTCTCCAATCATGATCAGTGCATGATCACCAGGCTACCAGGCTTATGCTATGTGGTGTGCTGGGATGACCTTTAATGTGATTGGCCCATGTGGAAATTCCCCATTTTGTTCTGTACATAAGCCAGAGAACAAAACATTAAAACGGGAAATGCTTAGATATCACCCCTGTCTTATCTGATTGTCTCTGCCAATCGATAGAAGGCTGATGGGGCAGGTGGACAGCACACCCACCTTTCCCTGAGAACCCCCTTATGTGATGGCCACTGTGTTGGGGTTGCCATATAACTGGTATCTGAATGAGGTGTACGATGAAGAGAGATCCTCACCTACGCAAGGAACAGGAGGAGACGGTTCAGGCCTAAGTGTATGGCAGGGTGAGTGATCCCCGAAAGGATGGGGCATGTAACTTCAAAAACTGAAGAGCCTGAGGTTAAGGCACTGAAATATACACTTAAGAGCAGGGGTTTGGAGCTGCTAAGGTCTGGGAGACCCAAGCCACTAAAGTCTGGAGGCGGTTGTACTAACCATACCATGGGTAGGTTCTACAACCTTGTTTTGCTGGGATACCAGGATTGCATTGCACGCTTGGCAAGAGATTATGCAAGGCAAAGACTTCCCCTTGGATTTTTCCCAATACTGTCATCCCTTAAGACTGTTTTCAACAGCAAAAGGATGGGGGAGACTCCTCCTTGATATGCGAACCAGCTTTAGAGCCAGACTGGGAACAATTTGCTATCAAGAGATCCAAGGCTATTAAACTAAAATCAAACGAAGACCTAACAGAGTCCACCACGCAGATGGAGCCTCCATCCAAAGGCTGTCAGGCAGGAAGGGATGAGGCCCCCTGGGTGGGGGAGAGGGGAAGAGACTGTACCCAGCTCTGCCTGTCACACACATTCATTCATCCATCCCCTCATTCACCCCAACCTCCTACCCGCCTTGAGGAAGTTCAACTGCTGGAAGGACGGAGACCCTCCCCTGGGGCATGGAGGAGGGGCACTAAGGGGGATGACACCCCCCCCTCGTACTATAAAGAGTCCCACCCAGCTGAGGCACAAGCATTTCTACTCAATGTCAAACCAAGGGGGGATAGGCAGGCCAACTGGTACCCTTGGGAAGCAAATGATCGAAAGGAACTTAAGTAGGCAGTAGCAGAGGATGGGCCTAATTCTCCTTCTACAGAAACCGTCCTGCAAGATTGGAAGGCGCTAGGCCGAGCCATGCTCCCTAGTAATATGTTCATTAAATGGTGCTCCCTGGATAAGTAGCCGTGCCATGTACAGGCCAATTGGAATGATCAAGCCCAGCCCATGATACCCATTCCCTTTGGTATGTTGTTGGGAACCACAGACCCTTACAGCACACGGCTCCAGCAGGCAACCTTTCCTCCTCCTTATACTCATCAGGTTAGGGCTCTAGGGCTTGCAGCATGGCATAAACTGCAGGAGAGACCTTCAGAGGCACCTTCAAGGTATAACGCAAAAGCCAAATGAAGATCTCCCTTCCTTTGTAGATAGGGTCATTCAAAGCATGCAGAGGAAGTTCCCCCTGGCCCCTTAAGGGAACAATATATTAAAATTCTGGTATGGGATGGAATGAATGCAGACCATAAGCTAGCATGTGCAGGACAGAAAGAATGGACAATGGAAAAATGGATAATCTGTTCCAAAGATGTAGGGACACAGAACCATCAGGCATGGTCCCTAACTACTGCCTTGCAGGCACAGACAGATGCCTTAACTGAAGCTATGACCAAGGTCTTTACTCTGCCTTCCTATCAAGGTGGACCATCCCCTGGAATGAGCAGGTCTCAGGGACTGAAACAATGTTTTGGGTGTGGACAGACAGGTCACTTCAAGAGGGAATGCCCTAATAAAGGGAGATGAGGGGTGAATGCTGGCCCTTCACCATGGCTTTCAAGGCCACCTATTCCATGTCCCTGCTGTCCCAACGGCTTTCATTGGCAAGAAGAATGTAGACCCTGCTTTGACATTGAAGGAAAACCTCTTCTACCTTTAAACTAGGGATGGTGCAACCTCCAGCCCTGTTAGTCCAAAGAGGGGAATCAGAAGCCCTAGGGCCTATTGAATTATCTAAAGGGCCCTCCCCCAGCTGCAACTCCACACAGAGGCCCCTTAACCATGCCTGTGAGGCACCCAAGGTGAATTGGATGCTACCCATTGCCCAGGGGATAAGGCCCAAAATGGACATTACCATTTTAGGAAAGAGGTTCCATTGCCTGATAGACACTGGTGCTGACCAGACTGTGTGAAGAAAAGAGGAAGTCCCTCACAGTTGGAAACTTGTCCCTGGGCCCTCAATCTTGGGGGTCAGGGGGAACACCCTATCACAGGATAGCCAGGACTGGCGTATATGGAAAGAGGTAGATGCATCCACAGGAGAGGTTAAGCTTTTGGTTGCTTCAGGGCTCAGTGCAAACCTATTAGGTCAGGATATCTTGGGCCAGGCAGATGCCTACATTACCACGGATTATAAGGCCTTTTATCATGACATTTTGGATGAGGAGGAATCACAGCAGCCAATGATGGAGCAACAGGCAATTTGGGAAAGGCCCCGCAATCCTAAAGGCCACTGCTCCCTGGGTACCCCTTATTAAGTAGAGCCCCAGACCCCCAATCTGAGTAGAGCAGTGGCCTCTCCCTTTGGTTATGTTAAAGACATTAAAGGAGCTTGTGGCTGAACAGTTATGGCTGGGACATATTTGACCATCCATTAGTCCATGGAATACTCTGGTGTTTGTAATTAGGTAGAAATCTGGTAAGTGGAGAATGTTACAGGATCTTAGGAGAATTAATGATCAGATGGTCATACAAGGTTCGCCCTTGTAGGGGCTCCCTTGGATATGTGCCATTCTAAGGGGCCTTCATTTAGTGGTTATTGATATTAAGGATTGCTTCTTCTCCATTCCCCTCCAACCTCAGGACTGTGGAGAAATTCACATTCTCTGAGCCTTCCCTCAATTTTGGGGGGCCCAATGAGCAGTATGAGTCGAATGTGCTTCTCCAGAGCATGACCAATTGCCCAGCATTTTGTCAAAATTATTCTCAGGCCCTCCTTAAGCCTGTTGAAGAACTAAAAGATATTACATATTAACTATCTTCCAAAAGACAAACAAACAAATTTTTGTAAATTTTTTTTTACTCATTGTTTTTTTGTGTGTGAATTTCACATCATGCAACCTCATCTCATTCATCTCCCACCTACCCCTCAGACCCACCCTTCACTCATGCTATTTCTTCCAAGAAAAAAAAAAAATCTCATTATGGAAGTTGTACTGTCACAGTGTTACAGCATGTCCAACAATATTCCCTTTTGCCCCAACTTTTTTGCTGCCAGATGTTCATTATAATGACTTCTTAGTCTGGTAAGAGGCTCCTGGCTTCTGCTACTTTTTCAACAATGGAGTCTTATTGGGACTCCTCTCAGATATCCTATTGTTGTCCTATGACAGGGAGATCTTGTAGTTTTGGATCTGTAAAACTGGTCTCTTTGTGTACTTTAGCAGTTCATCTATGGGGTAATTGTTGGGGTGGGCCAGCTCAAAGCCCTGGTTCTGCATCTGCAATACCTGCATCTAGGGCTAGCTCTACTATACCTGCCTAAAGAAGGTGTGAGCCTGCTCTCCTGAGTGCTCCAACATGTGAGGGGAAGGGACAACTGTCCTGCTCTTGTGATTGCATCCGGACCAGTTCTCCTGACCACTGCTGGTGAGGGCTAAAAGGAGGAAAGGGGATCTCTCCTTCACTAACACCACTACAAGGCAAAAAAAAAAAAAAAAAAAAAAAAAAGGCAGCGTTGGCTCTCACAAGTCAGACCCTTGTGATCAATTCACTCACAACTCCCACATCCAGGGCCAGCTGCACAGTGTTGCCTAGGTGAAGTGCAGGGTATGCTGTCCTGAGTGCCGCAACATGTGAGGGACAGGGGCAGCTCTCTTGCTCTCCTACTCTCCTGCTTTTGTGACCCCATAGAGACAAGCTCTCCTGTCTACCACTGGAGATGAGGGCAAAAGGGAGGGAAGGGAACTCTCCTTTTCCAACACCACTACAAAGCAGACAAAAGACAAGGCTGTCTCTTCCATACTCACATCCTTGGGTCTCACCCACAACCCCCACATCCAGGGCCAACTATATTGTACTGCCCAGGAGAAATGCAGGGCTTGCTCTCCTGAGTGCTGCAGCATGTGATGGGCAGGGATAACTCTCCTGTTCTTGTGATCCCATTGGGACCAGTACCAACAATTTTTTTACTGACTTGTACATGTACTTGTACATGTACATGATTTTTATTCTTTAGTGTTTTATATTCCTCCTTTAAGTAGAGATGTTAGATAACTGTAATTTGGGCAAAACAGTAGTGTAGTGTAGATGGTGGTATTTGAACAAACAATACATTATCAGTTGCAGATAGTTTGATTATTACATCTGATGGTTGTGAAATTGATATGTATGTATCTCTATTTATTTTGTATTCTTCTTATATTAAAGTTAGATAGTTTTTCATATATTCTACTCTGGTTACAGTTTCCCCTTCCCCAACTCTTCTGAGATTCTCCCTACCACCCTTAGAAATCTACCTACTCTATTTCTAATCCTAAAAGTAACTACAAAGAGAATTTATGTGGCAGGTATCCTCTGAGGAAATGACATGTGCATTTGATATAGATGCAGTTATTATATTCATAGTTTCAGACTTTATAAAATTAGTTTGTAGTGTATGTTAGTTTTCAAAATTATTTCTCTATGATTTATGTTTTGAAGCTGTTATATGGTCTTCAATCTGTTTCATGTCATGATCTTTAATTGTAGTATTTATTATAAAACATAATTATCTAGCACAGACATAGTAAAGTGCTTTGATTATGGCAAGAAAATTAATTTGGGAGAATATAAAATTTTATACTCATGTATATCAAAGATTTCCTTCTTCAGACAGAAAACATGGAAAATTTCTGGTTTCTTTGGAAACAGAACAGCCCTTTTGTCAGTTCTAAGATTTTCAGAGGCTTCCTTAATATATGCCCAGGCAAAGAGTAAATCATACCTTAACTGTCGCCTTTACTTTCATTTCCACAATAGCTGCACTTCTAAAGATTGAAATATACAATAAAAATTGGTAGCATTTTACCTTCACAACCTTAAGACATTCACTCAAATTGTCCCGGAAAACAATTTCCAGTTTCTGACCTTCTGTTTGTTCTTCTGAGATCCAGTACCTCAACTGTGTTGTACATTAAGGTGATCTGCCTTCTTAATATGCGATCCATGGGGCCAGTCTTTGTTCACCCCAAGACAAGAAAAGGCAAGACATCACTTTCCTTTCAAAAGACAGACTAAAGGAAAAATGGATGTGTCGCTCCTCACAGCAAAAGCATTTAAGAACACTATTTGTTTTTACTTCATCCTAAGCAGATCATTTTTCTAACATCTACATCCAAATTAAAACTCATTTAATATAGAAAACTTATTTTTCTTTTTAAAATGAGAAAATATATTCTGTAAAATGTGATCTTACACCAATTTTTGGCAGAAATCCAGCCTCAAGAGGTTTTCTGTTATTTATTTATTTACTTACTTATTATTTACTTATTTATCTTCAAATATACTTTTAGTTGAAATAGAATATTACATTTTTCCACTCCCTTTACTTCTTCCAGCTCCTCCCATATCCCCCTAACTCTCATGCTGATAACCTCTTTTTCTTTGATTATTGTTGTTACATATATATGTAATATGTTACATACATAAGTATGTGCGTATGTATGTATACAAATGTATAAATAAAACCTGTTGCATCTAGTTTTGTTGGTGATGTGTTTATAATTTCAGGACTGATCATTCTGTACCCAAAAACCATTAAGGGGGTTCATCTCTGAGAAAATCTAACTCTCCTTCTTTCAGCAGTTATTAATTTCTCATCATTCTTTATGTAGGGATGAGACCCTGTAAAATCTGCCCTTTCCTTCCATGTTAAAATTTCCATTACCACTTTAGTTAGAATATTGAGCCTGGGAGAGTGAAGCCTAAAAAAGAGGCAGACTAGACTTACATGCAGTAGTAAAGTTTATTTAGAGAATCAGACAACTCATATTCTTAGGCTTAAGCAAGGTCAAATGAGCAAAGGTCATATGAATTTAGACTATATATAGTCAGAAGGACAACCTGTCCTTGGAAACATCATCTGAATAATAATAGTAGATGATACTTAATTTGAGGTCAACCCACTCTCGGTTTTTTTGCACCTGAGAGGAGCATGGAAGCACATTCCAAGAGTAACACAGTTTTTTTAAAACAAAAGTCATAAGTCTTTCATCCTCTTTTCTTGGAGTTGTCTCACAAGAGCTCAGAACTCTCCTCACACAGCTTCTTTAGTAGACTGTGTTTTGAGAAATACCCACTGATAGTACCTTCATTCTAGTCTTGTTTATGCAGTCATTTTTAGGAGAGACTCTTTTACAGCAGATTTCTTGGTACTCTTTCTCTGCCTCTGTTCTGTGATGTTTCCTGAGTCATAAATACAGAAAATTTACTGTAGATGTATCCTACGATCCATCGCTCTCATCATTGTGACCA
The DNA here is from genome assembly GCA_907164525.1 of Lophiomys imhausi. Taxonomy (NCBI): domain Eukaryota; kingdom Metazoa; phylum Chordata; class Mammalia; order Rodentia; family Muridae; genus Lophiomys; species Lophiomys imhausi. The sequence goes on from CAJQZJ010033849.1 coordinate 4,983,098, forward strand.
GTTTGTAATTTTTTTTTCTTTGATCATTTCTATTTGCTATAAAGAGAGACTTCTTTGATGGGGGCTGGTAGCTACACATACCTCTGCACATAAGGATAAGATTTAGAACATAGTAAGAAATGAAGCCGGTCTAGGAAAATGGTGTCAATATATTCTCTTCTAATGTCATGAACCTACTATTTCCAAGAAACTGGTTAGATTTTCAGTTCCAGACACGATTTTCTTCTTGTTGAATGGGCCTTACATCCAATGTGATTGTCACTTATTGTACCTTTACATGTATCTTGTCATATTGGTGCTTATTGTGGTTCATAGGCATTCAGCTGAGTAGGACTGTTAAATTGCTTTCTTCTCTTGGCAACTTGCATAGTATTTTCTCTTACCAGGGAGAAAGCTAGGCCACAGGAAGGAGCTTGCTTTGTTTGTTAGTTTTGATTTTCAGTTTGTTGTTTTATTGCTTTTGAGAGACAGGGGTGCAAGAACATGACATGGACAGGTATGAAGATGAGGAAGTATAATAAGACCATTACCACAATTTTGAGCCAAATTTGAAGCAATATTGATTTTTATTGGGTTGCATCCAAGACCTGGCCAGCAACTGCCTCCTAAATTAGGCTAACGAGAGCAACCCTGGATATCATAAATAAAGCTGCTAAACTGGAAACAACCTAGATGTCCCTCAACTGAAGAATGGATAATGAAAATGTGCTACATTTACACAATGGAATACTATTCAGCCATTAAAAAGCAAGGATATCATGAATCATGGGTAGAATTAGAATAGATCATCCTGACTAAGGTAACCCAGACCCAGAAAGATACACATGGTATGCACTCACTGATAAGCTGATACTAGCAATTTAGTGCAGGATAACCATACTATAATACACAGACCCAAAGAAACTAAGCAACCAAGAGGGCCCAAGAGAGGATGCTTGAAACTCACTCAGAAGGGGAAGATCAAAGACAGCATATGTAGATGAAAAGAGAGAACTGGATAGGAGAGGTAGAGAGGGAAGAAGTGAGGGATAAGCTGTAGGGAGAGAGAAGGCCGGTGGTGAATGGGGTGGTTGAAAGGCAGGAAACCGATGGGGGGTCATCTCTGAGACAATCTGGAGGGTAACAACAATGTAGGCCTCCAGGAGGATATGGGGATAACTCTAGCTGAGACTCCTGCCAGCAAAAGATATGGAGACTGAAGAGGCCTCCCACTGGCTAGGTAAAACTTCTAGTGGAGGGAGGGAGGCAATAACAAACCAACACACAAACCCTTCAACCCAAAATTTACCCTATATACAAGATATGCATGGATAAAGATATAGCAGACATTGAGGAAATGACCAACCAATGACAGGCCCAAACTTAGACCTACCCCAAGAGAGAGAGCCAGCCCTATCACTATTAATGATACTCTGCTATGATTATAGATAAGAATAAAGCATAACTGTCCTCTGACAACCTACATGAAGGAAAGGATGCAAACAGAAGCTGACACTCATGCCAAACAGTAGGCAGAGTGCAGGGGATCTTGTAGAAGAATTGGGAGGAAGATAGAAAGACCTGGAGGGGACAAGAACTCCACAAGAAGATGAACAGAATCAACTAACCTAGGTCCCTGGGGACTCTCAGAGTCTGAACCACCATTCAAAAAGCAGGTATAACCTGGACCTAGGCCTCTTGAATGTATGTAACTGACGGACAAGTTGGTCATCATGTGGGCCCCTAGCAAGTGGAACAGGGGCTGTCTTTGTCAAGGACTAGGAGGCTTGCTTCCTGGGTTCAATGTAAGAGGAAGCACTCATACCTGATGCAACTCAATATGATGGAGTAGGAGGGAATTCCCCTTTTTTGTGGAGAAGGGGAGAGAAGATGGGAGATGAGGACAGGAAGCCAGGACCCAGAGGAGGGAGAGGAGGAGACTATGATTGGGGTGTAAAATGAAAATAAATAAATAAATAAGGAGTACCTGAGTCCATTTCTTGGGGCTTCCTTTTAATGAGTAAAATTCTGAGTGGGAGAAAATCACATTTATAGAAGATATAACGAAACAATAAAGAAGTACATGTCATTATGGAGGCTTAGGGAGGTCACTGGTCTTCTCACCAATGAGTCAAGGTCATAGGTTGAGGCAGGGTAAGTTGACAAAAATAGCATTTTAACTCTTATAGTAAATGGAAACTTATTTTTAACAACACAGCATTATGGCTCCTGCCTTCAAAATGGAATCAGACAGGTCTCTCAGAGGATCTGAGGGGAATTAGAGAAGGAGATCAAGGCTCTGATCAAAATATGTTATTTGGAAAAAAATTTAATTACATTTAATTTTTTTAAGAGAGTTTTTCAGGTCACATCCATCTGGAATCACCTGAGTCTTGTGTCTTTTTGGTTTGGTTTTTGTTTTTCAGGACCGGGTTACTCTGTGTACCCTTGGCTGTTCTTTTATGCACTTTGTAGTCCAGGATGGGCTGGAACTCAGAGATTTGCCTATGTCTGTCTCCGGAGTGCTTGAATTAAAGGCTGGTGCCTCCATTACCTGGTGAGTCCTATAGATATATAAAATAGAATTGATAAGATAAAAGGATAGATTATTGAATCTATTCCTATACATCCTTGTTATTCATACAAAATTAAGGTTACAGACATGACATAGAGAATGATAGAAAAAATGGTAGATTATTGAATCTACTCCTATAGATCTTTGTGTATTGATAAAAAATTAAGGGTATATTTTGATTAGTTATTGTACCTCTGTAATTCTTAAATTTGCAATGTGAAGTTCTAGTCTTTTTGATAGCAACTATCACAAACTGTTTAGGATAATTAAGAAATGCAAGTTGATAATCATTCAAACTTGTGATTTTATTAAGATAATTAAGTTAGTTAATCTCAGATGTTTTCTAAGTTAATCAGATATTAAGTTGTTAGAGACAAGCAACATTTGCTTACTCGGTGGAGATGGATAAATGGTCAAAAGATCTGTAGAATATGGCATTTAAAAATATTTTTATTATTTAAAAAAATTCTTTGACATGAGGCTGTCAGGGCCTGACAGTTCCCACTGGACTTGGAAGGAGATGATGAGCATCAAAAATCTCCATCAGGAGATAATTCTTACTGGGCAGAAATGTTCTCTCAGCAGAGAGAACAGAAATGCTCTTTCAACAGACTACATACTGTCCAAAGATGGACCAGAGCTTCAATGCAGATAAATAGATGTCCTGATTCTGCAAAGAGAGAATAGGCAAATCTTATTTCCTGCTCCAAAACTAAGTCTAAGTATGCTTGGCCAGAAGGCTGAAGATGATGCTCCAATATTATAGAAACTGGGGACTGTCTAGGCAGTCAGTTGTCTGTCATTTCATAGTTTTGGAAGTTGCTTGCTCTGCACTTCCTATCTATTTAGATATATTTATCCTTCTCAGGTTTCTGATGTTATTGAATACTATATAGTTATAGCATCACAGTAAGTTAAAACCATCTAGGAATTAAAAGGATGTTTTAAGATTAAGATGATTTAGTTAAATAATGTAAGTTAAGATGGAAGTTGAATTAGGTATAGATCCTTAAACTCATCAAGAGAGATATGTAATGGAATATATTTCCTAGTTGACTAGTCAAATACATATGGACTGGATGTTGAGAATGCATGTCACACCTTTTAGTTTTCATAATTGTTTTTATTGTATTTATTGTTATTGTTACTGTGTTGCATTTATTGTATTTATTGTTATTAAGAAAAGGATCCTTTTGTTAGACTTAAAGGGGGAGATGTTGAGGAAATTATAATAACATTGTTTCTGAATGGGTGGCATTCAATGCTGAGATCTGGTTACCACCCCTTCTGAGGCATTCTCTTGATTGGTCAATAAAAGTCACTTATTGCCAATTAGCTGGGCAGAAAGAGTATAGGAAGGCAGGACTTCCTGAGATTATAACAGGAACCCTGAGTACATACAGAGAATCCTTCTCTTTCTGCTGGGAGACACAGAAACAGACAGATGTCATGAGAACACTGGAAGGTAATTGCAGGCACATGGTAGTTTGGGATTAGGTGATCCAGGTTAATTTGGGGTAGCTAATTGAGAGTCTGCCCAGCTAAGGGCTAAGTGAAAACATTAAAAGGTCTTGGTGTATTTAATTATTGGGGAAAAGACTGTGCTGGCTTATGGGCCCTCATTCCAAGCATTCCCAGGCTGTTGGACTTCCAGATTCCCAGTCTCTCCTGGAACCCAGACGAATCTCCTGCCAAGCTGTTGATAATTCTACTGGCCTAATATAACAACTTATATTAGTTAACAGAGTTTAGGTCACAGGTGGTGTAGACCACCCTTGGTCCCGGGGTTCTTTCCCTAGGACAAATCAGGCAACTGGGTAAGGCACGCGGGCCAGGCTGCCTGCTCCTCTGCCAAGCCACCGGCTACTCCACCGGCTTAATCTTACAGTTTATACTTACTAATAACTACAATAATTAATTAAATTGCAGTTTCAGAGTATTATGTCTTAAGTATGTAGTGTTTGTTGAGCATTTATTTACTGGTACACTAGGAAGTAGAACCTGTTGGCAATGCAGAGTATCCTTGGCTTTGAGATTTGGCCCAGTGAGGATGGAATGTTCATAAGTGCAAAAGCACCTCGAAAGACAGAATTATTACAGATAAATAGAATGCAGCATTAATGGCATTAAATGGAATTGAGAGGCAAAGAATTTATTTTCTAGATTCTCTCAAGGAAGCGAGAGAATAGACCTGGGGTGCAAAATGCACTGTGTAGGTCTATAAGGTGATTCCATGAGAAAAATAAGTCCACTCGCTTTCTCTTCTTTTAAAAGGTAAACAAAAAAGTGGTGTCATGAAAAGTAGGCTCCAAAAGAGCAAGTGAATGGCTTAAAATAATGTACTAAAATATGAAGGTCACAGAAAGATTTACTGTGTGCTTGTGCAAGCCAGAGACTTATCTTGTGGATGTGAAGCTGCACAGACCTGGAAATCTTCCCTGTGTGCTGCACATCAATGAATCTCCAGGACAAAGCTTGGCACAAATGCTGTGCTTTTAAGTTAGTGAACAGAATTTCCTCATGCATTATATACAAAAGTCCTTGAATACAAGACCTAATAGATTATTTCCTTACCCTTGTCTTAACCTAACACTCTAAACTCAGGAGAAAATGACCTGAGAGTGAATTTCCCAAATTTAAGAATAACTGAGCTAGTAATCTCTTTTTTCATAATATATCCCCCTACTGACCCGAAGATGAAATTCATATGAATAAAGTCATGCCTTCCCTTTGTCTTGTGAGTTCATGTAAGTTCACGTCAATCCATTTTGCTATGATACCCCAAAGGATCAATAGTTTTTAGTTTATACAAAACTTCCTTTGCCAAGTTGAATATATAGATAGCTCTCCTTATCAAAATGTTACCTTCTCACACATCTTTTCTTTTTCTTTTTTTTTTTTGGTTTTTCGAGACAGGGTTTCTCTGAATATCTCTGGCTGTCCTGGACTTGCTTTGTAGACCAGGCTGGCCTCGAACTCACAAAGATCCGCCTGCCTCTGCCTCCCAAGTGCTGGGATTAAAGGCGTGCGCCACCACCGCCCGGCCACACATCTTTTCTTAATCAGATTCCTTAGATTGCACTTGTGTTTTGCTGGAGTGATACTGGCTCAGATCAGTGAAGCTGAAACACGATGTAGTCATTGAAGACAGGGTCTTAGAAGTTTATACACGCACTGAAATATCAATGGTGATAATTAGCAACAACACAAAACTCACTGTCCAGAAAAAGTGCATGCTTCCTCTAGAGGTACCTGATAAGGTTCCCTCATTGAAACATGTATTCCTATGCATCTGATACCTGTGCAGTCAGTAGACCAAAGAAAACTCTGGGTCAACCTGAAGCCATGATGCTGGATCATCAGGTTTGTCCAGAGTATCTTCCTACAATGTCCCTTGGCTGTGTTGGGACTCTGGACTAATGGAATGATGTATAACAAACAGTAGGCACAAACGGAAATTAAATTATTATTTCACAACCCTGGGGTAGAAATCACTGTCACCAGGGATAGAGTTTCTTTAAGGGCTATCTGGAGACATCTTCCATATTTCTTTTGGACTCTGGTGGGTCCTGACACCCCTATCTTGTTGCATGTCTCTCTATTCCCTGCCTCAGCCTCCCCATGATCTTCTTTTCTTTGTCTACTCTGTTTCTATATAGGTACTTACCATTGGAGTAATGTGTGAAAATAGTCCACTATATCTCAATTCAAGATATTTGACTTAACTATATTTATAAACATTTTATTTTTTTAAAACGTGACATTCACATCTCTACTTTGATGTGACAATTCCAAAGAGTACACTGATGTGAATATTGAGCTAAAAATTCAAAGTTCCTGCTCACCCTTCCTCTGTGGCTTCTGTCTTCCAGCTTCAGCTCACCTTACAAATCTCCCCACTCTTCCTTTAAAATAGCCTTCTGCAGAGAAGTCTCAGTGGAGCATTAAATTTGGAGTTCAAATGATAAGCAATTGAAAACGAGACCCTTTGAGCTATAGAGGCCTTGAGTCTCATAAAATCAATTTGTTTAGTTCCCTCTCTTGAGAGGAGGGCAGTGAGGTTTTAAATCAGTCTATGGGTGAATAACTCCTTTCAAATAATGAAAAAGTCAAAGTAAGCTAAAACTGGTGATATTCAACACATTCTTATAGTTTATATACATTGAACAACTATTGCCCACTAAGTAAGTGTACTGACTGTACAAATAAAATCTCAGTGTAAGATTTCTACTTGTGTTTTATTTAACTGAATAAATGGAATATCTTTGTAACTTAATAATTACAAAAGAGCTAAATAGAATGATTAAAAATTTGAAATTAATTGAATGTGACAGATTTTTATTTTCTGAAACTGAGCACCATTGGAGAGGCTAATGGGGCTACTGCTTATTAAATGTAGTTTCTTAGAGTGTATGTTCCTGTAAGATGCATGTAGAAGAATCTCATCCCAACATTTTCTCTACCCAAATGACTACCTGGGGAGATGGAGGAGATTCTGTATTTCTTTCTTGCAAATGATATTTTCAATTCTTTACTAGAACCAATAATGAATTGTTGATACCAAAAATTGTAAAGAAAAAAATTGTTAACAACAAAAATGGTGTGACACCATGACGTTTAATCTGGTTGTCAAAGTGGCTAGATTTGGAGTGATATGAAAGATAAGATGACTCCTGTGAGGAATTTCCTTGACCGTTTTATTCGAAGATGCAAGACTCAACTCAATACCAATGTGGGCAGCATCTTCAGGTGGTTGCCTGATAAGGGAGATGAGTAAAGGAAGGTTTTTGTACGTTGCTTGCTTGCCTTCTCTCTTGCTACCTAGATCACTCACCGTTACTGCTACTATCATGGGCCTTTGCTGATGTTAGAAACCAGGCTCTCCAGAAATCCTCCAGGCCATCAGGACATCATCTCCAAATTCCGACTGCGAAGATATTGACATCCAGCCTCACGGATTGAGTGACCACTAGAATCTCATCCTCTCTGGTGTGAGAAAGACATTGTTGGACTACCCAAACCATACCATGTAAGATGTAAGTCAATCTGATAAATTACATATATATATATATATATATATGTAAAACCAGTTCTGTTACTCCAGGGAATTCTTACTAAACCAGGTCCTGATCATAAATAAGGCTATCTTCTTCACTGGATAATTAGATCATATAATTAATCTCTAAAACAAATCCAAATCCCATCATATTTTTTACCTTTAAGTTTGGGAGGCCACTTTGTTTCTACTCCTTTTTGGCATAAAAGTTGGTTCTAGATTCTAGAAAGCTCAACATCAGTGATTCTAGGAAGCTGGCTTTACATTCAAAAGAACTACTTTTTGTCTGAAAATTATGTACTGAACTGATTTTCTCTCTGTTAAATAACAAGGAAACTGGGTGCTTCTGTTGCTTGCTAGATTAAGAAGTCTTATCATTCAGTTTTTCCAGATAACTGTAAGACTAATACCAGGAAATAAAGGAGGCATGTTTCTACCTCTCAAGATTTCCTTTTTTATTAGAGAGAGAGCATGGTATCTTAATTTCACTGAATACTTGACTGTCTATTTCAGTTTGTAACTATTATGCCCATATGAAGGAAGTGATTCTGAGACTCAGCTAAATCATAGTGAAAGCATCCCATTTTTCAAAATATGGGGAATGATTTTGAGCTTAATCCAACTATAAATCTTTCCTTAGAGATAATATCGTTGTATACTGAAAGAAATACAAGAGGAAGAACTTATTATCATTTTCCCACATATAAAGTAGACAAGAATATTGTAATACAGCATGTGTGGTTGACTAGGAATTGAGAGTGGTTGAGTCTCCTTAAGATAGGATGTCATAAACTGAACTGTGTTCTCTCACATTTTTATGCTAAAGAAGTTGCCTTTGCCCCACCCTCTCTGTGTGACTACATTTGGAGAAAGGGCTCTGTACAGGGGTAATCAGGGTTAAATAGAGATTGTTACAGTTGGGATCTAATCAGATAGAACAAATCTCCTCCTGGGAAGAGGAAGAGACATTAGAGGTGACTATCTCTGCAAACATACTGGGGAAGCTATGTGAGGCTGCACTGAGAAAGTGACAATCTGCAGGGAAGAAAGAAAATCATCAACAGAAATCACATCTCCTAGAACATCTATCACAGACTCCTAGTCTCTAAAACTCTGTGAGATATCAGTTCTCTGCTGTTATGTCAGTACAAACTGATAAATAGCCACAGCAGTTTGATTTCCCTGTATTATCCCAGATAAGTTCTCCATTCTGCACTCCACTGTCTCCCTCACATTTTAACTATAATGTCAGAGTGAAAGAAGTGATTCTAGCTGACACTTTGCTAAGACATTGTGAAGACATTCCATTTTGCAGAGTATGGGGAATGATTTTGAGTTAATTCAGTTCTTAAGGGACAAACCTTGGCATCGCAAAGCCTGCTGTCACTACTGGCTCTAATTAGTCGTTTCCTGACAAGTGAAGTAGGCCTGACTACTGTTGAATATTAAACCAAGATGGAATAAATGGCTCTGTCCCTTGGACCTTATCTTTCTTACCATAGCTGGAATCCATAGCCTCAGAAGTCAGTGGAAACATGTATTATAATTAAACACCTTCCTTTCATGACCAGTTGAAGGATTTTTTGTTTTGTTTTGTCATCATGATATATTCTATACCTCACCGCAAAGGCAGAATAAAAAGAATGATTTGTGATTCCCGTAAAACATAATTCACAAATATAGGAATCTTGAGACTTAATTATAAATATTTTAATGCTAGAAATTATCCATATAATATCCACTCCTCTTGTTTCTGAATATGTTTTTAAAGTGTAGCAACCCGGGTTTCATTCATTATAAAGGACAAAGCAAAGTTACTGAAATATAAAACTCATTGAAAATTCTGGATGGTTTCTCTGTTTTCTTCAGCGTACCTGTGACTTTGCTTTGGACTCTGCATTTGCAAAGTAAGTCAGTCTTATTAGCTAACCCTTGTGATATGTGCACGAAACAGACAGATGAGGTGCATTAGTGTGAAGCATTAGGAGTCCTTTGAGGAATGTCTCCACTGAAGCACAAGAGGCCTAATGATTGCTATCCAATTGCCTATCAGGTCTGAAGAACAAAATCTTGTCTCAATTTCCTACCTTCTAAACTATAGCAATATCAAGGGTAATATTATACTAAACATATGATCATTCATAGGAATCTAATGTGTGTTATCCTTTAAAAATGGAAGCTCTCAAATGTGTTTTTCTTGAGTACTGAAAAACCTATCCATTGAGCAAGCATATTAGATATATATTTCTTTGACACTTTCCCATTTAAGATGGGATCATCATAAAAGGCTGTGACATGAATTGTTGTGGAAAAGATCGATTAGTTTAAAAGCTTTTTCCTTTTAGCAGGTCTGATAGTCATTATATTTCACCCTTTTGTGTGTGATTTTTCATAGAGCCATTTTAATCATTTATTCATTTGAAAAAAAAAAATTCACCCAAACTGTAAGGGTCTCTAAATCTATTTCTCATTTCTGGCTTTTCCTGCTGATCACTCGAGTTGAACTTCTGGAAACTGAAGACAAGAGTCTCATTTGGGGATCTGTATCTTCTGGAATACACCTTTTTAAAATGCTCTCCAATCTTCTTTCCAGGTCAAATGAAGCACTTCATATATAATTCCTTGTCACATATGAGAACTACATCAGAGAATGTTCATGAGACATCAAAGAAAGATATACTTTGAACTTGAAAGGATAGAGAAAGATGTCATCAGGTTATTGGGAAAAGTCTAAATGGAACATATTTGGGATGAATAACTTAGTTTCACTTCCTCCCCTTGTACACTATATTTTGTTTTTTTGTGATATGACAAATTTATTTAGAAACAAATATGAAGATAGATCACTTGCAGGGTAATAGGCACATTATCTGTTATCTAGTTTTGTAGTATAAATGAAAAGATGACAGGGAATAAAGTTAAAACTGTTTTTGATAAAACTAAGTTCAGGGGCCTGAGTTATTCAATTCCCTTGACCCAAAATATGAGAAACATAGCATACTGGAATAGTATTACAAAGTGATGACTGATGTTTTTAATATGTGCTTACATATTTCAGAGCATTTCCACATTAAAACTTTGATTTGACCTTTTAACTAAATTTGAGAAGTCAGTATTATGAATTATCATTTCTTCTTGACACATAAATAAAGATATAAAGGAGTTAAAACTTGTTGAAATGTTAATCTAATGTAAGTCCTAAATTTAGAACACTTCTTTTCACAGTGAGTCCAGAGAATTCACCTTAAATTTTTCTCTTACTGTTATATATATTATAATATATATATATATATAATATTAAAGCACACTTACTGGTATACCTTAGAAAATGTGCATGGCTTTCTTTGTGTTTCTTATGACTAGAATACTAGCACCTGACAAGTACCTCCCATATAACCCATTAGGACAGAACAGAATATCAACATTATAAACATTGGTAGCGATTTTTACTCTATTATATGTTAACTGCAGGTTTATTTTCTAAACCGAAACAGATCCAGAAATGTCTCCTGTAATTATTTCATATGTTCATATGAGCAAAGATTGCTTTGAAAAGCACCAAAGAATAAGTATTTGGGTGGAAATTCAGTACCTGTTCATGTGTCCAGGTACTTTGGATATGTGCCATCAGTAAGAGTTAATGCTATGCTTGTTCACATATCTAGAAAATTTAGATATATGCCAATAATGAGAGCTAGTGCAGTATTTGTCTATATATCCATGCATTTTAGATGCATGCCATTGATGAGAGCTAATGGGTTTCTGAAATGACCCATCACATGACAAATTTCTGGGCCCGAAAATATTAGCAGGTTACCTGCTGCCTCTATAAACATGTCAAGTCCTCTTGCTGCTATTCTCAGGGAGATTACACAGGTTTCTTCTCCTGCCTTCCCCTACCTACTCATTTACACAATTGTGCTGTTATACTAACCCAATGTTCTCCTTCTTCAGACATGTTTTGTATTCTTTCTCATGGGCACATAAAATGTCATATCCTCCTCTCATCTACCCAAGGCCTGCCCACTCCTCAACATGCAAAGGTGAAAGTTTTTCCTTCAGATATTAAACACATACTTGGTATTTATTTGAACCATAAATAATTTGCCATTCTTGTATCAGAGTTTCAATTCTGTGTCATCTTTTAGGTTTTACTCTTCCCCCTTTCAACCAAACATAGTGATTACTAACAATTCTTAAATGCCAAATATTTTTTCCTTCTTTGGAATGTTGCAGCAACACGAGTTGCCACGATTGTTATTTCTAGTTACATTTTAGACTATATCAAGTTATTTTAGACTATATCAATGTCTAGAGAGTTTAGATGATGGGACAGTTTTGAAATGAGCAGATGTCAGGTTTTAGTGGGTATTTTCTGGTTGGCTCTAGTTTCTTGTGTCCTGGAACACATAACTAGACATTAACAATAGATATAAACAGAAACATGACAATGTAGTTTAAAATGTCGCCCTTCTATGAAAGGAAGCTGGCTGGATAAGAGAAAAAAGACTAACAACAAAGCTGCGTGGATGATGAGGCTGTAATGATAAATGGTGAAGGCATTTAGATCTTTCAGACTGTGATCTTCGGCATACATATTCTGTATCTTAGAGTTTTCCATCCAATATTATGTTTGCTTCTCTCACTATCATCTCCAGTCTTTACTTCTGGATGTGCATGTGTGTATACAGTGAGGTCACACTCTGGAGCACTTTTCAGCCTTTCAAACTCACTGATGGGTTTTTCTTGTTAAACTTACAGGTTTGTAAAAGGCCTCAAGACGTTTTACACTCTGTGTTGAGAGTGTCAGATAAAGACCCAAAGATAACTGGAAACCAGACATTTATGAGGAGAAAGCCCAATTTTATACTAGCACATGACCTGATGAAAGATTGTGAAAGGAATGGAAAAATTTAAAAGACCCCTTAGTAGGCCAGGCCAGCCAGGCTCCAGGAACTTAGCTGACCATAAAAGGGTGGAATCAAGAATAAAGATCAGTCGAGTCATGAGCCCCAGGATGCAGGAACTAGTTAATCATAAAGCAGATGACTATCTTGGGCCCCGGGTTCCAGGAATTGGCTGACCATAAAGTAGATGGTGAAATAAGATTAGATTCTTCCTGAGAACAATGAGTATAGGGTATGTTTCCTGCTGACTACCTAAATAATGGATTGATACTTTCCACTTGTGAATTTCCCCAACCCCTTGAGTTGAGATGCTTCTCTATAAGACCTTCGCCCTCAGGTAACTGAGGGTCGCGAACTCCTCTACCCCTGCGTGGGATACGAGTTGCGTCCTCAGTGCACTGATCCCTGAAATAAACCTCTTGCGATTGCATCAATAAGGTCTCTTGCGAATTTTTGGGTGGCCGTGATATCCCGAGTGTCGGGAGAGGGACTTCCCTCCCCCGGGTCTTTCAATTGTAATTGACAATAGAAGTCATAAATTAAAACTGTTTGCATACTCAATGAAATACTATGTTCCAGAGTGACTCCTAAAACAAACAAACAAAAAATGTGGAAACCAGGTGAAATTCAAATGAAGTCTGTGATTAATTTTCTAACTTTTGACAAGTGTGCCATTGTAATTTTTATGAGAAATGCCAGAGGTGCTGGAAAACTCAAGCATTCAAAAGCTAAGTATGTATTTATAGAGTTGTAGAACTCATCTTTATTACACTTGTACCCACTGTAGTGTTGTAGAAACAGGTAGGACCTAGTCTACAGTTTCGTATAACATTTGTGAGCTGTACTGTCTTATTTTTAATCTATTCTGTTATTAGTGGATTATGTGTCTGATTACAAAGATCTATGAGTAGTGTGTTTACAGAAGTAGAAAGGATAAGGCTAGAATGCTGTTTTGTAACTCTGTTTCTAACCAAACCTGGGGCCAGTTCAGCTAATACAGGAAGTAAAACAGCACATATTACTGAGAGCCAGAAGTGTAGCAAGAAATTTTAACTCTTTTAAATCTTCTTTATCATTATAAAAGATACTGACTTTGGGTATGCTTGCTGTATGGTAAGATCACTTTCCTGGATGATTCACAGTAAACTAATATATTACAATGCTTTCATGAGTTCATTCTGTTCCTAATTGCATTCTAGTTATATTTTCTCAGTCACATATTTTAAAAATAATAATTGTTTAAGAAATTTAATAATTCTTTAGGAATTTTAATAATTCTTTAAGAATTTCATACAATATATCTTGTCGATATTCAGCTCCTCCAAAATCCACTCCTACCTTCATACCATCCAAAACTCAAGTTCCTTCTCTCATCCTGCCTTTTTAAAAACTTTTTAAAGTTGGTTCTAATTTGCATTGCCCATGTATTCTGGGATGTGAGGCTCTCCTGGACAGCGGTAGACATGTCAAAGTCTTTCATGAATACTGTCTTTCCTTCTCACAATAGCTATAATTTGCCAATGCTTCCTCAGCTAGGGCTGGGACTTCTTGCTCACTTTCCCCTATCCATGCTCGGATTTCATCTGACTTGAGACTTGAGCTTGCACAGTTCTTATGCATGCAATTGTAGTTGCTATGAATTCATATGTACAATTGCCTAGCTTTGTCCTGAAAATATTTTTCTTGTAGTCATCTACCACATCTGGCTCTTACATTATTTTTGCCCCATCTTACATGATGATTCCTGAACCTGGGAGAATAGTATGATACAGGGCTAGTACTTCTCAATCTTTCACTCTCTGCACATTGGCCAGGTGTGTATATTTGTAATATGCCATTTACTGTGGGAAGACACTTCTCTGATGAGGGTATAGAGATGCCTAATCTATGTTTATAACAATATGTCATTGGGAGTGATTTAATACTACTCCATTTGGCATAATAATGGTGGTAGGTTCATACCAAGTATCGACAGATGGGATTATGTGAGAATAAAAAGTTTCTTTACAACAAGGAAAATAATTGACAAAGCAAACAGATGTCTACAGAATGGGAGAAAATCTTTACCAGCTACACTTCAGATTAGGGCCAAATGTTCAGAATTTACAAAGAATTTCAGACATTAAATACAAAGGAAATAAGGCTTTCAATTAATAAGTAGATGAGCTGAAGAGACACTTGTTAATAAGAGAAACACAAGTGGCCAATAACTATTTTGAAGTGGTCAGTATCACTAGCTGTCAAGGTAATGCAAATTAAATCTATTTTGGGATTTTTTTTTCTCACCCTAGTCAGAATAGCTATTGTCAAATCTGACGGCAAATGTTGAAAAGGATGTGGAAAGAAAGGAACCCTTAAAATTTTTCTTAGACATTTGCATTTCATCTTTTGAGAAATCTCTGTCAGTTCCTTGTCTCAAGTTTTAACTGAGCTGTTTGTTTTCTGAGTGTCCTGGGGGTTTTGTTCCTTTGTTTTGCATTGAAGCTGGATCTACACATGAATGGTAGTGTCATTTCCTTTGGAGAAGCTTTTAAGTTTCAGGTGGTTCCATGACAATTGTTGACCTTAAGGCCTGAATTACCGGGATCCTGTTAGGAAATCTCTTTCTTAAGGCATATAATTTCAAGTGTCTTTCCTATTTTCTCCTATATCAGATTCAGGTTATCAAGTCCTAGATCCAAGCCTATGGTTCATTTACATTTTGTGCTGGGTAAGAGATAGGGATTTAGTTTAATTCTTTTATATGATGACTTTGAGAGTATGGGTTTATTTCTGGATCCTTAATTCTGTTCTGTTGACCAATATGTCTGGTTTTTGATGTTGATGTTGATTTATTTCACTTTCTAAAATTTATTTTTATTTGTATTTATTCAAATTACACCTGGATCACAGCCCTCTCCTTCCTCTCCTTCTCTTCTGTGAGGGGCCCCTCTCACGCATATCAACCCTGCTCAGTTCATTGGTTACATGAGGGCTAAGAGCTTCCTCTTGCACTGGGACCTGACATGGCAGCACCTGACACTAGAGTAAACAGGCAACAGAGTTCATGACAGAGACCCCTCCCCCACCACTTGCTAAGGGATCTGTATGAAGTTTAATTCAAATACTGTGATTTTCTTTTTTACTGTTTTTTTATTTTTTATTTCTTCAAGTTACATCTCAATCACAATCCCCTCCCTACTCCCCCCTCCAGTCCCACTGTCCCACTCTCTTCCCCCTCAACCCACCCATCCCCTTTTTTTTAAGTTTAAGGTATATCTTTCCCCCCCCCAACAGCTGCCCCTTTCAGTCCAACAAATGGCTCTTTCTCTTATAATAATAAATACAATAAAATAACTACAATAAAATAGAAATAATTAGGCCACAATTATGAGAGTTATATGGCTTAGCATACATTCCCAATGTCCAGTCCATATGTATTTGGCACCTGACTTTAACATTCTACTATCTAACCATCTCCATGAGTTTAAAGTTCTGTATCCAACTCAGCATTCATACTAACTTGCATCACAATTTTTAGATCCAGAGCACCCTCTTAATTCCTAAACAACTCAAAACTTAACTATGAGACTCTAGCCAAATACTATGATTTTTTTATTACTATAGATCTTACAGTGTAACTTGAAATCAGTGATGGTGATACCTCCAGCATTTCTTTTATTTTTCAGGATTACTTTCGCTATTTGAATCTTTTTATTTTCCCTATTAAACATGACAATTTTTTCAAGCTTTTGAAGAACTTTTGTTTTGGAATTTTGATGGAGGTTGCATTGAATATATATATTGGTAGAATGACCATCTCACAAAATTATTTCAATCTATCTCTTAGCAAGGGAGGTGTTTTAATCTTCCAATTTCTTCTTCAATTTATTTCTTCAGTTTTTGTTATATGACCCTTTCTGCTCCTTAAGTAGATTTATTTTAAGGTATTAATTTTATTTCTTTATAGCTGATATGATATTGTTTACCCGATTTCTTCCTCAGTATGTGTGTCATTTGAATATAGGCAATCTTCAAATGTGTGTGTGTGTGTGTGTGTGTGTGTGTGCCTGCCTGTGTGTGTATGTGTGTTGGAATAGGTTTCTAGGGGAATATTTAGTGTCATTTATGTATAAAATCATATCATCTTCAAATAATGTTTGGCTTCTTTTATTATTTGATTCATTTTTATTTTTTTTACTGGAAATTAATTTAGGTTTTCTATGTTTAATATGATGCTACCTGTGTAATTGTTATGCATCATCTTTATTATGTTAAGATATGGGCCTTGTATCCCTACATTCTCAAGGATTTATCAGAAAGGGTTGTTGACTTGTGTCATAGATCTTTTCCGCATCTAATGAGATAATCATGTAATTAATGCCCTTTATTATCTTTGGTAGAAATCTATCCATTTACATCTTTTTTACCCATGACTCTGGGATGAAGCTGACTTGATTGCAGTGGTTAATCTTTTTAATACAGTTTGCAAGCATTTTATTGAGAGTTTTTGTGTCTGTGTTTATCAAAGAGAGTGACATATACTATTCTTTGTTTGATTATTGCCTGGTTTGTTATCAGACAACACTGGATTCATTAAAAAAAATGGAATTGTTCCTTCCTTTCCTATTTTACAGAATATTTTCAGCAGTTTCAGTGTTAATTCTTCTTTGAACATGTTTAGAGTTTTGCACTGTATCAATCTAGCTCTGGGATTTTGTTAGGAGATTTTTAATTATCTCCTCTACCTCTTTGGTTGTTATGGATATATGTAAATTATTTACTTAATCTTGTCTCAATTAAGTTTGGTAGATTGTGTGTGTGTGTGTTTATACATTTCTTTTATATTTTCCAATTTAGTGGAACTAGAATTTAAAAATTTTCCTCAGAATGTGTTGTGATAGTTAAATTTTCATCTCTGACTTTATTAATGTAGATCCTTTCCTCTCTCCTATTCAATTGTTAAGATTTTCAATCTTTTAAAAAATTCTTTGTATCATTTTTTTCCACTCTGATTTATTAATTTCAGCCCTAGTTTGGCTATCTTTTCTCATCTACTTTTTTTAGATGTTGTTGGTTCTTGTTTGTTCCTGCCTCAAGGAATTTTTTGTTTGTTTTGATATTTGTGTTTGCTTGTTTTTAAATGTAAGCAGTTGGAGACATAGATTTTCCTCTTAGGACTACCTTCATTGTGTCTCATAGATTTT
>CAJQZJ010033849.1:5000810-5025704 GCA_907164525.1 Lophiomys imhausi
CCTTCATTGTGTCTCATAGATTTTCCTCTTAGGACTACCTTCATTGTGTCTCATAGATTTTGGTCTGTTGTGTTTTAGTTTTCACTCACTTCTAAGGATTTTACAATTTTTTCTTGATTTTCTCCTTTATACAATATTCTTTTAGCAATGTATTGTCTAATTTCCATGAGTTTATGTATTTTCTACAGTCTTAGAAACTCTAGTTTTAGTTGGTATTATATCAATATTTCTTCTTTTGTCTTTTGTGTTAAGTTAGAATGCTTGTTATTTCTTCACTTTTTCTAAATTTGTTGAGTCTTCATGTTCTAACATAACATCTTGGAGAAACTTCAGTCAGCTGCTGAGAAGAATGTGTATTATTTAGTGTGTGGACAACATGTTCTTTAAATGTTCCTTGATTTCATTTGTCATTTAACAGCAACATGTCTCTATTTAGTATTTTTATGGATGACTTTTCTATTAGAAAGAGTGAGGCTTTAGTAGTAACATTCTGTTGTGGTCAATCTGTGATGTTAGATCTAATAGTATTTCTTTTATGAAACTGAGTACCTTTGTGCTTAGTGAGTAAGTGTTTAGAATTACAATGCCCTCTTGGTGGATTTTAACATTAATTCGTATGAAATATATTTCCCTACTTCTTATGAGTAATTTTGGTTTGGTATTTATTTTGTTAAATATTATAGTAGCTATGTCTATAGTTTCTTGGTTCTATTTACTTGGAGTGACTTTTCCATCCTTTAACCCTAAGGTGGAGTCTATCACTGATGATGAATTGTATTCTTTGGAGGCAGCAAAATGTTGGATCATGATTTCTAATCCACTGTTGGTCTGCTTCTTTTATTGGTGAAGTTGAGATACTTGATGTTGAGAATTGTTATTGAACAATGCTTATTAATTTCTTTATTCCCCTTCCTCCCTCCCCCACCCCCCCCCTCTCTGTCTCTCTCTGTGTGTGTGTGTGTGTGTGTGTGTGTGTGTGTGTGTGTTTATTGTGTGGTATCATTTTCTTAGACTTCTTTTCATTATGTGTTAATTGTTCTGGAACTGAATATTTCTTTTGCCTTTCTAGGTGTGTTTAATATTATTTTCAGGCTGAAATATTCCTTCTAGTGTCTTCTGTAGGGTGGCTTAGTAGATATAAGTGTTATATTCATGTTTATAATGGTAAGTTTTGTTTATCTCCATCAATTCACAGTTTTGCTTGGCATATTGGCAGTTTGGCTTTGTGATCTTTCAGAATTTGTAGAATATCAATCCTGGGCTTTCAAAGTGTCCATTGAAAAGTCAAGAGTTATTCTAATGGGTTTGCCTTATCTGTTACTGTAAGATTCTTTCTGGATACTTTCAATGTCTGTTCTGTGCATTTAGAATTCTGATTATTATGTGTTAAGTGGAGTTTCTTATCTGGTTCTATCTATTTGTATTCCTTATGTACTTTGATAGTAATCTTTTTTTCATTGCTATTGGGAAATTTTCTTCTATGATATTTCATAAAAATATATCTTTGACCTGGGGTTCTTTTTCTTCTATACTTACGATTTAAAGATTTGCTCTTTCCATAATGTTTCAGAGTTCATGTTCAGTTCCTGGGTATTTTTAGATTGAAAATGTTCTTTGCCTGAATGAACCAATTCCCCTACCTTGTTTTTTCTTTTCTTTTTTAAAATTTTTATTGATCCTTTATGAATTTCACACCATGTATCCCAATCTCACACATGTCCCTGTCCTTTCATTTCAGTGTGTGACACTGAATCAAATATTATACACTTTCGTTCAAACATCTTTACTTCCAAATGTTCATTTCAATGAGTCATTGGTCTGGTTCTAAGCCTCTGTTACACTATCAATACTGGATCTTCACCTGGACTCCTCTCAGATATCATATTGTTGCCCTGAGTCACAGAGATGCAGCAATTTTGGATCTACAGGACAGGCTCCTTCACATAGCCCAGCAGTTTATACATGCAATAGATGTTAAGGTGGACTAACTCAAAGCCCTGGATCTAGGCCTGGGTGGTAGCTGAATTGGTCAGTTTGCCAGCACTCCTGTAAATGCAGCTCCAGGGCCAGCTCTTCCACTTTGCCAGGCAAGGGGTGGGGCCAACTCTCTTGACTGCAGCATCTGGCAAGGAGCAGGACAAATTCTCCTGCACTCATGTCCTCACCCTCTGAGTCAGCTCAGCACCTGTCATGTCCCACTACCAGGGCCAGGTCTATTGTGCTGCTCAGGCGAGGTGTAGTGTCTGTTCTCCACAGTGCTGTAGTAGGTGAGGGGTGGGGCCAGATCTTCCTCTCTCATGACCTCCATGCCACCTCTTATGTCTGCTGTAAATGTCCAGAAGTGAATGGGGAGGTGGGTATTTTTCCATGTCCACACAGCCTGGCACAGCACACAAAGGACAGGGATGGCTCTCCCACTTACACCCTCACGGCTGGCTCACCTAGGCCCCCTCCACTAGGGCTAGCTCTACTGTGCTGCCACAGTAAGGGATGGGCTAACTCTTCCTGATGCCTCAGCTGGTGAGAGGTGGGGCCAGCTCTGTGCAGCCCTTGGGTGTTTACATGGTTCCAGGTGCAGCTCAGATCCAGGACTTCTGCATGGCCTTTGTTGGTAATGTGAGGCATCGGCATCAACACAGACCCCTGTTGCTACAGGACAGTGGACCCAGACATGGCCCTCCACAGCAGCAGCATGTGCTAAGAATTTGCCATGGTCACAGGCGGCATTTGCAGGCTATTCACATCAGGCTGGTCTTCACCCACCTTGCTTCTCCAGTTTTGCCTCTCTTCATGGTGCACAAACCATTCAGTTTCTCTTTCTCTCCCATCTCTCCAACACATACTTTGCACATCATAGTGGTGCCCTGTGGTCAGTGGGCCATGCAGTGAGGGGACCCCTGGGTGTCTTCCGCATGGGAGGAGGGTGGGTCTCTCTTCTGCCTTGTTCTTGAGACCTGATAATCTCCCTTCCTCTTTTCAATCTATTGGTGAGGCTTTTCTCTGAGCTTTTGGTATACTTTCCTGAGTTCTTAATTTGAAGTTTTATTTCCTTTTGATTCTTCATCATACATTCTATTTCTTTATTAATTAAATTCTATTCACAGCTTGAATTGTTTTTATTATTTCATTCAACCATTCATGTTTTCATAACTTTCATTCATTAATTTAGTCATATCATTTTTTAATTCTTTCAGCATTATTTATAATTGTTATGTTGAAATCATTGTCTTGTGAATCAGCTCAGTAATTTTTTTCAGAGAATTTTACACTAAGGTGTTAATTTTTTGGAGGAAATAAAATTTCTTTTTGTATATGATTGTTTTCTTGTAATGGGACCTTAACATCTGGAGTTAGGACTTGGTAGTGTTTCTTGATATAGATATCTGCTCTCACCTTATTATGTGGATACTTGAATCATTTGTTTTTACTCTCACTAGTCATGGTGTGATGCTTAGGGTTCAGTATTAAGACAAGCCTAAGCCGGGCGTAGTGGCGCACGCCTTTAATCCCAGCACTTGGGAGGCAGAGGCAGGTGGATCTCTGTGAGTTCGAGGCCAGCCTGGTCTACAAAGCGAGTCCAGGACAGCCAGGGCTACACAGAGAAACCCTGTCTCGAAAAAAAAAAAAGACAAGCCTATAATGATGTGTGAATGGGGTGTCAGAGTTCGTCTTAGCCAAGCTATGGGTAGGTACAATTCTGAGCCAAAGACCACACCTTCCATAGGATTACAAATTCCTCATTGTCAATTTCTAGAAATTAGTGGAGAACTCACCAGCTTCTGTGAGTGATCCTTGGGTGGCAGGAACTGAGGTTAGAGTTCGGGTAGGGTGGGCTGTGATCCATGGGGGTAGAGTTGAAAATGCCAGACTGTCCTCAGACAGAGGTAGATAGGGTAGAGGCCAAGCTGAAAGTCCATATCTATGTTTGAGGTGCAGGGTACCAGGTCATTCTGGTGTGTCCTGGTATGTAGGATAGTAGACTGTTTCTGGTTTTTCCCACCTGAGTGGGTTCCTGGTCTTAGGATTCCATGCAGTCTGTGTACAATCCTGTGGGTAGGGTGGTTGTTTGGCAGGCAGGCTGACTGGTTCTGGGGTCCAAATCTGGTTTGATTTCAGGGTCACAGGATGTCAGGCTGCCTCAAGGAGACAGGGTGGTGGTTTATGTGTCAGGCTTTAGAGGTCACGTTCTGGAATTCTAGGTGGCTTGACTGCAGTATGTTCCAGACACATACTTTTCTACTCTGATGTAGACCAAAATATTGTGTTCGAATCTTTTCTGTGATTCATCTCATTGTTTATATTCCTTGGGCGAGAGACTAAATGACACACAAAAGAGAATTATGTATTTATATTTCCTATAACTTTGGCAGCCATTGTGTATTTTTATTTCATTCCTCTATTTATTTTTCCAGAGTCTCTCATATAATCAGAGTATATATAAATTCTGTTGAATTAACTTTAATGAGGGATTGGTAGTTTGGACATGTTTATGAGTTGTAATACATATTTTGCATGTCCAGTCATGCCCCATTTTCATTTTTTATTGAGAATGTGTGGTAAGAGGACTGGTGAAGTGTACAGATCTAGCCTGTGGCCATTAAGTAAGAGATCTACTTGACATTCCCAGTCTGGTACTAATATTATCCATTACTCTAGAAAAGTAGCTTGCTATGTTTGAGGGTTTACTATTGTAGTTTTGTTTCTTTGGAGTTTGGGGTGACTGTGTTGGTGATGAAACTCATTGTTTTGGTCATTTTAGGCGAATGCCCTATTCCTGAGTTGCACCTCAGTTCAAAAAGTCAAAAAACAGTAGAATAATTGTTCTGAATATAAAAACATAACCTGCTTCTTTGAATCTTGTTTTATTTTTCCTTTGATTCAAGATTCGCTGAATGGTAATCTAAAGGCTTTTCAAAAGTATACTTTATTTTTCTTCAAATAAGTGGAAGTTTTATGAAAAAAAATTAATTGAAACAATGAAAATAAGCTCTTGCTATTCCTTTTTTTTGTTATCGAAACTTTCATGAAAATCTTATAAACAGATCAAATAAGACACGTGGGCATAAAGGCATATGGCTGCATAGATATAAAGCTCTTAGCACCCCAGACTGCAGGCACAGCCCCCTGCATGTGCACCCAGAAGTAACAAATAGAGAAAGCACCAAGGGGAGCTGACAGACCCTCTTGTAAGATTTCATTACACCTGGAGCTGGAGGGTAATTAAAAAAAAATTAAACCCCTGCATTCATGTGCCTGGTCTTATCAGTAAAAGTAGCAAATCAGGGGTGGCTGAGCTAGAGTTCTTTGCCCTTGACATCTCAAAATTCTTGTGCAGTTTCTTTGTCACTGGGTTTTGCATTGGCATAGAGAGGTTCTGATTCCCAACACTTGCATCCGCAGGAAGAGAGTGACAGCACATTTTATGTCATCAGCTGAGAAAGGATTCTCCACACATGCTTTGAGAATGGGAATAGATGTGCAGACATATACAATTGTCTTTCCCTTGCCATCTATCTTGTCAAAATGTAAATCGACATGGGAATTAAGTCAAATGTGCCTCAGCAGATTACAGAGAAATAATGTATACTTTCCCTCTTGAGTCACACAGAGAAACTATCACTTCCCGCTGTGCTAATTTGTCTTGGGTGAGTGGTTCTGAAGGTGAAACCCTGAAGGTCCTTTGCACGAACGAGAAGCTAGCATTGCCAAACTGATACAGACACCCAAAGGACAACGGGTGAACAAGATAACAGATTGCAGGGAAACAAAACACATGCAGCTTTGTAACGTTTACATTTTTAATTTTTTCCAGTGGTATAGAGTGATAGGCTGTCTCTGCTGATGAAATAAGCCAATTCAAGTCAAATTAAAAAGAAAAAGCGGGTTTGAGAATGGGAGATCTTGGTCCAGTTCACTAGCCTCAAGGGGACAAGACCAGAGGAAGTCACACCTGGACTATGCAGTAGCGTGGCGGGGGGGGGGGGTTATGGATTCTAGGTAAACGAAAATGATGGGTCTGCCCCAAATTGGACTGATAACTAGATATGGGCATCTGGAGGGAAGGGGCTTGGAAAGTTCCTGATCCTTTTGGTGTGTTAGTTGTAGGATAGTTATCTTGTACTATATGGCTAAAAACCAATTATAAGTGAGTAAATGCCATGTGCATCTTTCTGAGTCTGGGTTAGCTCACTCAGGATGAGCTTTTCTAGTTCCATCCATTTGACTGCGAATTGCATGATTTCCTTGTT
Organism: Lophiomys imhausi; assembly: GCA_907164525.1. Taxonomy (NCBI): domain Eukaryota; kingdom Metazoa; phylum Chordata; class Mammalia; order Rodentia; family Muridae; genus Lophiomys; species Lophiomys imhausi. The sequence continues at coordinate 5,007,059 of CAJQZJ010033849.1, forward strand.
TCTGATAGCTGAGTAGTATTGTGTAAATGTACCACAATTTTTTATCCATTCATCAGTTGAAGGACATCTGGGTTGTTTACAGTTCCTAGCTGCTATATAAGGCTGCTATGAACATAGATGAGGATATGTCCTTGTGGTTTGGTGAGGAATTGTTTGGTTGGATACCCAGAAGTGGTATGGCTGGGTCTTGAGGTAGAGCTATTCCAAGTTTTCTAATATATGACCAGACTGATTTCCATAATAGTTGCACAAGCCTGCACTCCCACCAGCAATGGAGGAGAGTTCCCCTTTCTCCACAACCTCACCAGCATGTGCTATCATTTGATCTTTTGATCTTAGCCATTCTGACAGGTGTGAGATGGAATCTTAGAGTCATCTTGAGATGCATTTTTCTAATGATTAAGGATGTTGAACCAGAGGACTGTATTTTAATCTACAACACCATGTAAAAGCTGAGAATGGCCATGTGTAACTTCAGCTCTGGGAGGGTAGAAACTGGTGGGTCCCAGGAGGTCATTTGCCAGTCTGCCTCACAGAGCAAGTTTCTGGTTTGCTGAGAGGTTTTGTTTCAAAGATGTAAGGTGCAGAAGAGTAAATGAAAATTCCTGATGTCCTTAACTGACTTCTATACATGAGCTGAGATACATACAACACAGAAAGAAGTAGAGAGAGGTGAAGAGAGGGAGAAACATTGTCAATAAAAATATGTGTGGAAGTGAGCAAATCATCTTTGTGGTAAGCATATGCTAGAGAGACTATTACAGAGGAATATTACAGAGACTATTAGTAGGAAAAGTGTGATATAGATACAGAGCTCTTGTAGAAAAACCTTCCAGAAAATTGTTTTGTTCTAATTCTCTGATTCTATTATTTTTCTTATCTTAAATCATCCTTTGGCTGTGTGTGTGTGTGTGTGTGTGTGTGTGTGTGGTGTGTGTATGTGTGTGTGAAGATTTCAAAAGGATACTAGAAAAAGAAAAGAAAGAGATGCTGATGGATAAAACTTGAATCATTTAAAATAAACTCCACCACAACCAGCATACCAAAAGGAACAGGAACATAGACCTTGTTACCTGTTAGTGGGACACTTAAGCTAATAGAGTTTCCATATAGGCCACAGTACAAGAGGAAGCTTGTAAATACCCCCCCCCAAAAAAAACCCTCCAGACATTGTCTAAATGATTTATGTCTGAAATATTATCATCATAATTTTTTATTTTACTTTTTCTACTGACCCTGTAACAGTCTTTCTAGCAAGTTCCTATGACCAAGATAATTTGCTCACTTCTGCACACATTTTTATTCAAGGAAGTTGCATTGTTCCCTCATTTCTAATTTCAGATGTAGCTGTTTTTAAAATAGAGAATGTTTATATAATGAAAAGAAAGAGCAGGTAATTCTTAATAATGTTTGCTTTTATGAGATCACTTTTTGAAATCCATGAAGGTGCCTTATATGGAAAATCCAAAATATTATAATCTCCCTGACTCTGCCCTTGGAATTTGCAAGCATGTCAGGTTGTCTAGGAAAAAATCTCATTATTCCAGCATTTTCTGTCCAAGCAACTATTAGCAGAGAGAAGGCAAGGAGAAAAGTAACCCAGGCGACTGTCTGCAAATTGACACAGATTAACTGTTCTTTGTCCAGAATCCCTGAGGAACACTCAGGAACTGCAGAAAGCTTTTTTTCAGACCCAGCGCTGGAAAGAGTACTAATCAACGATACACAGTCATCCAGGAATCGTAGCAAGAACAACACAAAGGAGAACAGGTGTGAATAAACTAAATTTGGTCCCAGACTACATCCCAGGAAGCACATTTATTCATGGCTCATTCTGCACGTCTGTGCAGCTGACAATTTATTTAATAGAGAAGAACATTAAAACATTTGATTGCAATGAGAGAAACACTATGAAATTGTGAAACCAAGTTCATAACCATGAGTTTATCTTTTCTTCTTGTATTCAGTTGAGGACAATAATTGAATTCATCTACAAAGCAATGGATTTTGTTATGAAAATAGTTGGTTTCTTTCCAGGAATCAATTCCTATTTTAAAAGGAGGCCAATAGCCTAGGCTTTAGCCAAATTTTTTTTTGAGAGCAGAATGATTAAAATGGTTTCTAATTCTATGGTGAATATTTTCCCTTCCACTCTGTATTCCATCCCCCAAAGAAGCAATATGAAACACATTTCATTATTTTATATAAATGAACAAGTTATTTAAAGACATGATTTTAAAATTTGAGATTTTTTAAAATGATTTAGAGGGTCATACATTTTATTTGAACATACAAACAATATTGTCATTAAAACAACATTTATCAATGAAAAGATAAGAGTGAATACTTCTGGAATGATGGCTCACTTAGCTAAATTAACTTTTAAATATAATCACTGAGTCACTTTTCAATTTTAATTGCACTTACTCATATTTATGTGTTTTTATTTCCAATAGTTTAATGGCTATGTTTGTTATGCCACCTCAGAAATGTTTTTATTTCCAATAGTTTAATGTGTATGTTTGTGATGCCACCTCAGAACCTTTGTACTCTGGAAGGAGTCTTAAAAGTGAGTCAGCACTTTTCTCCTAGAACTCCAACCCTTTTGGATAACTTACACACATATCAAGATGAAAATACAGATAGAAATTAGAAGTGATATCAGACTTTACATTAGGTTATGATTTGGCTGAAACTTTCTCATCAATGTTAGTTTCCACAGCCATAAAGTATTTATAAAGAGACTTAATCTTTTAATTGGAGACTTCTAAAATTTAAATATTAAAACACATGCACATACAGAACCATTTACTGACAATTATATTCATATTTCATTTTTTATCGAGATTTCTGCCTTCAAATAGTATTCAATATATCTATCCAGTCAAAGTATGAAGTTAGGATGTCCTTTATGGTCTCTTTCTGTAGAAAAGTCATCATCAATTTTTCTACCTAAAATGAATGCTGCCAAATGAGAGATCTGGAAATTAAGGAGGCTTTAAGTTAGAAATATCATGATTACATTGGAAAAAGTAATGTATAATTGCCACATTCTAGATTAGGAAATAGAATATCAGAAAAATTCACCATGCTCAAAGAAGCTTAGTAGTATAAGAGACACATGAGGAGAACTTGATTCAACTAGGAAAGAACAGAATAATTTCATGGGCTGCTGGTGCATTAGAATTCCAAATTGGAATATGAATGAACAATACTCAAAAATTTAGATAATTTGTTATGGACACTATCTTAGTGTGCATAGAACTGAGGTGGTTGTCAAGAAACTGATATCTCAGTGCCGAATTGGGGAATTTCTGATACAAGGATGAGGTAATCACAGTACTGATCTCTCTTCAAAATATTTGATTTTTGAATCCTGCATATTGAACATATTAGAAACAGAGTACCACTTAGATTGAGTGGAACATGGCCTGAGCCATGGCTCTAAATGTTTCAGTGTTTTAAAATCTTGCATAACTCCTCTGTGTCTTGACTATACAAAAGAGGTTACCAGGTGGGAACTCACCACTAAGGAAGATCATTTCTGCCACTCTCAGCCCAGTTGTCTATAGTTCTTGTCTAGGGTTAAATCACCACAAGCTTTCTTCTTTCCATTCGATCATTTCCATTGTTGCTATCTTTGTTCAGATTATATTTAGGTAGCCATATTGATGAGACTTCATGAGTTTGTCCTCTCTAACATCCCAGGAGACACAATCTCATAGCAAACTTCCTGTTCATCTGGCTTTTACATTCTTTTTCCTGCCCTCTCTTCTAGAATTATCTCTGAGCCTTAGGCATAGAAATTGTGCCATAGATATACTAGTTGAGACTAGACACCACATTACCTCACTAGCCCTAGATAGTTAGCCAGGTTTCCAACCATCCACCAGGTATGGTTTCCTTTCTGTTGAGTAAGTCTTAAGACTTATTAGAGAGCTGTTAATGACTGCCAAAGTGTACCATGTACTCAGCACTGAGATCATATACATAAAGATAGCATCATACCAACTAAAAAGGTTGTATTTGTTTGTGTGTGTGTGTGTGTGTGTGGTGTGGTGTGTGTTTCCAAGTGTGTAACATAACAACTAACAAAAAAGAGGCCATGACTGAGAGAACAAATAGAGGATGCATAGAATGTGTTAGAGGTAGGAACAGGAAGGGGGAAATAATATAAGTATCATATAATTTCATAAAATAAAAAGATTGTAGAGTTGGATCTGCTGATCATCTGAGGACTCTGTGCTCATTCACTTTGAAATTATGACTCCCATTTGAAATTAGCTTGATTTTCCTTGGGTGCTAAATAGCTTTTGTCAGCACAAACTAGAGTAACCTAAGAATAATGAACATCAATTGAGAATTTGCCTTCAACAGATTGTCCGGGAGGTAAGTCTACATGGAATTCTGTTGATTAATGATTGATATGGGATAACCTGTCCCACTGTGGGTGGGGCCACCAATGGACTGGTGGTCCTGGGCTATATAAGAAATCAGGCTGAGCAAGTCATCAGGACTAAGCCAGTAAGCAGTATTTTTTCATGCTTTATGCTTCAGTTCTTGCCTCTGGACCTAGTCAATAAACTGTAACCGATAGCATAACACCTCCCCCCCCAAGATCATTTGATGAACATTTTATCTCAACAACAGAAACCTAAAGCATATTATTTTTACTTCAATATATTAAGGACTTTAAAAATTTTGAACAAAGCACATGATGAGAAATAAATTTTATAGGAACTGGAGAGCTGGCCCAATGATTAGGAGTGCTTACAGCTCTTGTAGAGGACACAGGATCATTTCTCAGCACCTGCATTGTGTATCATAACTATACATAACTCCAGTTTCTAGCCTTCTCATGTATCTGTATATATGTGGTTAATATAAGCCCATGCAGGCACACATGCACACATACTCATAAATAATAAACAATCTTTAGAGAGAAATAAATATTTTTATACTACTGCTTAAATCATATGTAACTTTTACAAACATTTATGAAACATTTTTTTTTTTTGCTCATTACAACTTCAGAATAGTTCATCTAGGGCCTTTACCTGCATTAAGTGTTAGCCTTCTGTTTCTGCAATATGCCCCTGACACTTAGTATTGTCCTATGGCCAAAGGGTATAGTTCTCAAATGGTTGCAAATATAAATAGCAGAGAGAGTGTTAAACAGTAATATCATGGTACTTCACAGCATCCTCTTTCTGGACTTAATTAAGGTCAGGGACCTAGAAACTTGATTTTTAACAAATAATGTCGACACAGGTGAACGTCTGGTCATGTTGAGAAGAACCAGGATTAGAGAGAGAGAGAGAGAAAGAGCGTGAGAGAGTACTGAGTTATCTTGTGACTTGTTTATTCAACTAACGTATCAAAATATAGGAGGGAAATATAAAATAATAATTCTATGTTTTCCCCAAACATCTTCAGGTTTATTTATCACTCCTTTCTCCCTCTCCTCTGTATTGACCCTACTACTCTCTCTACAGTTAAAGCTCCTCCCACATCTGTTAAAGGAAGGGTGAAAAATATATTTTAATTACAGAAAATAAATTTGAAAGGTATGAGTTATCCTGAGGTTTATCTGTCAAGTTGTTAGGACACAGTTGAAAGAACTACAAAATTCTGAGCATTATATAATCATTTTTATTTTAAAAAGAGTCATGTAACCCAGGCTAACCTCAGATGTCTACCTCTCTTGCCTGAATATCCCAAATGGTGGGATTTCAGGCATGTACCTGTTTTAGGTGGCGTCAGAAGATCAAACATACACATAGTTACTCAATATCCCAATGAAAACACATTCCCAGCCCAATACAATCATTCTTATCAACAAACTTCCTACTAGATTAGAGTAAGAACTGAACTCCATAAAAAATTAAGAATCATTAAAGATGTACAAAAGAGTGAAACTGCAATGTTTTTCTGGCTGCAAAACTCAATTCCTTGTAAAGCATGGTAAGATACAGAGGGAGGTGGCCTGGAAAAGAGGGTTGTAACAATTCAGGTAAGGGATGGTGAGTAAATGCATTACTGAACAGGGCCACTGTCCATGGTTAGTGCTTGAAGGAACAACGAAGAATAGGAAGCGTAATTCTCAAGGTTTAATTGGAAAGGCAGACAAGCAGATGGTGTTCTGATGTACTGCAATATATCCTGTGCTAATAGTACTTATGAGGTTCAATGATTAGAAGAAGCAGAGTCCCACACTTGAAGCACTGTAGTGTACATTGTTACTCTGTCTCAGAGTGAGAATTCCTGGGAGTTGGAATGAGTGGTTGACCTCCAAATCAATGTCACTGACAAGCTAGCTAGTATCTCTCTCTCTCACCTCCTCTCCCTCCCTCTCCGCCTGTCTCCCTCTCCCTTCCTCTCTCCCTCCTTCTTTTACTCCCTTTCCCTCTCTACTTTTCTTCTCTCCTTCATTTCTTTGTTTCTCAATTTCTTTGCATTGTGAGCTTAGTGGGGGGCAGTTGAACTTAGAGACCCATGCCTACTAGATGTGGTACCGTTGAACTCTTTTCCCACCTCCACGTGGAAGATCTTGAAATTCCTTTAGTACATTGTAGTATATAATGCCATTTAATATTGCAGCAGATTAGAAATAATGAAATCCAAAGCTGTAGGATCTAACTGCTGATTTTAAAAAACAATGACCTACAACATTTTCTCACAATTTGATATAATCTTACATAGCTTCTGTATAACAGAATCACTTTTCCAAAACTCCTAAGGACCTTCTCGAAGGCAATGTGGATGGAGATTGATGACTCTCCTCTTTCTGACATTGCTATTTAAACAGATAGAGGTCACAAAGACATCTGCTCCACATTTCAACAATGAGTACTAAAAACTTCAGTGGACTGAAGTTTTGTAATTTTAGGACTTGACATATACAAAGAAAATTCTTCTTTCATGTATTACTTTCTCTAGCTGCTTCATTTTAGTTTCTCTGTAAATTTCCCTCTTATTATTTATTGCTTCATTTTGTTCCTTTTAGCAGCCCTCCCAGCCTCCCTGTTTACTCATTTTATATACAGCTTGACTCAGGATCAAATGCAGTGGAGGGTCCCATTAAATTCTGGGCAGCCAGTTTTGAGAACCTCTACCTTCACACAAGTTACACAAGAGAAATACATAACATAATTTTTACGGTTGACTGCCTCAAGATAATTTAGCACACCAGAAGCATAATTCATTCAAGAAAAAAAAATCTCTTTAGCTGAGTTATTACCTGAGTGAAGCTCTGCTTCTGGAAATAAAGTTTGAAAGTGTCTGCGTACATCAGAGTACAAATGGATTTGGGTCATCAATAAACGTGACTAAGTTCAGAATCGGAGTGTTAAGGGATTTCCCTGTAGCAAGTAATAACAGTCATCATTGTGTCTGTGTCTCTAATGTGACAGGCTCCGTGCCCTACACTTTACATAGGCTACTTTGTTATACCCCTGGCAGCCTCATCATGTGAATATGATCATTCCCATTTAGAAATGAGAAAGGAGAGGATCAGCATGTTAAAGAACAGCCAGGAGGTCACCCTGCTAATAAAGGCTGAGACAGAGTCTGTTAAATGCTAGCCAAGGGTTGTATCTTGCTTCTTGTGAAATTCCAACTTCTTACCTCACAGGGTATATTCACCATTGAGTGTCTGTAAATCATATTGCTGTTGTCCTGCACATAGTTTGTCAGTGCAAGCAGAATACTAAAAAGGACTGCAAGAGGTCATGAGAACCAAAACAAAGCAACCCAAAGGTCCCAGTCTCAGAAACACCCCATGGTGAGTGATTTAACAGTGCAGTGCTGATGGAGAAGGCGGGATCCAGAGCTGATTTAGCTGCTAAGACCCAACTAACACACACACACCCGTCATAATTTTAAAGCATGAATCAAAATGCAGCAGTATTGTGTGTGTGTTTGTGGTGAACTCTTGTGTGTGTGTGTGTGTGTGTGTGTGTGTGTGTGTGTGTGTGTCTGTTTGTATGTATGTATGATAAATATATGCTTGAGTGCATAGAACGATGAAGAGATGAAAGGTGAATACTAGATGTTTTCTTCCATTGCTCTCTACCTTATATTTTTAGATGAACTCTCGTGAGACAGAGAACTTTTGAACTGGCTATCCTGGAGGGACAGTGAGGTCCAGGAACTCACCTATCTGTTACTCTGCACATAGGGTCATTGCAGACATGCAGGACCACACCTCCCTTTTAAACATGGGTGCTGGGGATCAGAACTCAGGGTGTCCTGACTACGTGGCAGACTCTTTACTGAATGAGCCATCTGCCAAGCCCATGCAGTGGCATTTTTAAGAAATTCATGTAGGAATTAAATAAGTAATCCAAAACCTATACATTGGGGAGAATCTGCTCCTTTCTTTACTGGCATTAGGGCTATTAAATTCCTCCTGTTAAACATTAGTTAATAGTCTCCACCTGTATTAGGACACTGCTCAAGGTTCTACTTCTTCATTGATCCATGTCAATCTGTGCAAATCATAAACAAAGGGAAAGGAGACCAGATATCAAAAGAATGAATCTTGGAAATACAACGATTCCAAGATGTTTGGTTTGGTTCTCTTGTGTTTCTGACATTTTACAAATACTGAGTGTTCCTTTCAAGCAGAGAGTCTATTTATCAAATTTCCCTACTCTGGTCTATACTTCTCTAGTATAACAATGTTAAAATTAAGACATTCTTGTTTCTTACTTCAAATTTTTAGAATAGGAACAATGTCACCATTTTATTCAAATCTTCATTCTTGGTATGTACCATGTGACCAGGCACTCATAAAATGTAAACCTAGCTTTGGTTCTCTCTCTCTCTCTCTCTCTCACACACACACACACACACACACACACACACACACACACACACACACATTCATAGCAGAGGCAGATTCTGGGATTCTGGGACTCTTTTTTCTTCTCTTTAATAAAAATTTAGTGCTTAGTACAAGTATTTTTTTAAAGTGTGTGAAATGACAACAAAATGAAAATCCAAGGAGTGTTGACTCTGTCGGGTGGCACACAAACGGGTTGGGGGAAAACTGATTATTAGTTATGATTGAATGAGGATAGTCAGGATGAAGATGATAGGGACCGAAATGAAAGAATGCATTGGTCATTAAAATGACACACAGTACCTGAGAGTAATCAAAAGCATCTGCACTATAAGAACATTATTCCCACAGACCTCTGTTTAATATCTTTAAGTCCTCAAATCATTTCAGAGAAAACTGAAATATCTCAGGAATTATTAAAAATACTTCCAAAACATAGTATAAGCAATAAAATAAGAGCAAACACTTTAAGACTTCTCATTTTAGAAAAAGATAGCAGTTTTATCTTAGGTTACATGCTAATAGAGAATGCATATTATGTCTATGTATATATATATATAATCTTTTGGAAGGATAGTCTATAAAAAGTTGATTTTGAATAAAATATCTTTGTACAAATGTGATAAGAAACCAATGGACCAACAAATTAACCATGAATATGTTGAAGACATATTTACTTAAGAATATGTAAAGCTAACCATGCATAAAGACTACTTGCTAGAAGAGATTCACTATGAAGATCTTTTATCATAATGAAAATTTTATGGTAAAAAAATTTACATATTTCCATTTTTTTAAGACAGGCACAGATATAGGGTAGAGAGAGACATGCATATGAATTTACAGACATACTGAAAAAACAATTGTTCTGGTAATATGTGCTCAGTGTTAACAACAGCTGTTATAATGTTGGACCACGTAGGATTTTTAAACTGAACTTCTAAAGGGCAATGTATTTAAGAGGCAGAAGTTAATCTGTGTTTATCAAACAAAAGAAATAATTACAGCCTGAAGGAATAAATGAATTGGTGAATGACGGTATGTAAGGAAAAGTCTCAACTGATCAGATGATAGTGATTATTTTACAATGTAGCAGTTTTCTCTTAACCTGGATAGCTCCCAAATAATTGAAACTGGACTATTACATTAATTTAACAGTTTTAAAGCACAACAGCTGAGCAATATTAATCTATTGTAATCCTCTAAACTAATCTGGCTACTTCCCAGGCATAATCCCAGAGATAATTTCATTTTTGGCTTTCTTTCCTCCAGTTGTTTATCATGATGTCTCCTGGCTCTCTCCTTCTGGCTGAATCCCCATTTCCTCTCTTTTTCTCCCTATCTCCTTGCTGTCAGCAAGTCCAATCCTATTTTCTCCCCTGCTCAATCATTGAATGATTAGCTTCTTTATTGACCTATCAGGGAACAATTGGGAAGCAATATTTACACAACATTGAGGCAGGAAATTCTCAGAGTGAAGATTGCAACCAGATATGGGACACAGAAATCAGTGTTTGAGTCTTTACACAATGCACAATAACATTATTCCAAAGGACAGATTTGCAAATGAAGAATGAGATGGCTTCTGGATGTTTGTTGATGTTTTTACAGGTTCCAAATTTATTAGGTGTTAGTCATCTTACCCTATCAAGAATATTTAATAGCAAAAACAAAACAAAACAAAACAAAAACTGCCAAAGAAGAAGAAGAACAAGAACAACAATCTACCAACTAAACAACAAACCAAACTAAATATATCATTTTGACAAAATGGTGAGTTTTGTTCTGAAGAGTATCCATTTTTCTCTTGACTGCCTTTATGACATCCTTATTTCCCCAGGTTTTAGCTGCCATCCAGCTTTAGGATTGAGCTCAGAACTTGATAACTGATCCTGAAAACACAATTTTATTTTCAGGAGTGACAAATCTATGAATGTTAAAAAACAAAAAATAAAACTGTGATCAAGATGTAACTTGAATCAATAAATAAATTTTAGATAGGAAAACACAAAAATGGTTCCCCATTGTTTTTCTACAGCAGAATACCTACTAAAGAAATCTCTCCCCTTTACCTACTTGAACTTCAACTTCTATATCATATCCTTTGTAGTGTTTTTAACAAGGATTTATGGAGAAACTGTATGTGAGTCAAGAAACATACTTGTAATAAGCAAACATAGAGTTCAATACTACTCTTGGCTTTCCTCAAGCCTACCATTCTTTTCTTTTGCAGTAAGTAAAAAGGGAAGATCATAGCAATATATTCCCAAAGGTATAATGATGGTACTTAAGTCTTGAGCGTAACTATCTAAATGAACTTAGTCATTGACCTCTCAATAGCTTCTGGTTTATGACTAAAGCTGCTATGAACATAGTTGAGCCAATGACCTTGTGGCTTGGTGGAGAATCTTTTGGATATATACCCATGAGTGGTATGGCTGGGTCTTGAGGTACAGCCATTCCCAGTTTTCTGAGATATCACCAGATTGATTTCCAAAGTGTTTGTACAAGTTTTCACTCCCACCAGCAATGGAGGAGGGCTCCCCCTTTTCCACATCTTTGCCAGTCCATGCTGTCACCTGAGTTTTTGGTCTTAGCCATTTTTAAGGGTGTAAGATGGAATCTCTGAGTTGTTTTGATTTGCATTTCTCTGATGATTAAGGATGTTGAACATTTCTTCAAGTGTCTCTTGGCCATTAGAGATTCCTCTTTTGTGAATTTTAGGTTTAGTTCTATACCCCATTTTTGATTGGATTATTTGGTTTGTTGATATTTAATTTCATGAGTGCTTTATATATTTTAGATGTTAACCCTCTGTCAGATGTTTGGTTGGTTAAAATCTTTTCCAAATCTCTGGCTGTTTTGTTCTAATGAAAGTATCCTTTGCCTTATAATTACTTTTTAATTTCATAAGATACCATTTATTAATTGTTGATCTTAGAGCCTGAGCTATTCGCCCTCTGTTCATGAAGTTATCTTCTGTGCCATTGATTTCAAGACTTTTATCCATTATCTGTAATAGCCAGAAACTGGAAACAACTAACATGTTCTTCCATCAAAGAATGGTTAAAGAAACTGTGGTACATTTACATAATGGAATGCTACTCAGCTATTAAAAACAAGGAAATCATGGAATTTGCAACCATATGGATGTAACTAGAAAAACTCATCCTGAGTGAGGTAACCAAAATCCAGAATGATACATATGGTATGTACTCACTTATAAGCAATTATTTGCCATATAGAACAGGATAACTACCTTAAAACCCACAGACCCAAAGAAGACAGGAACCTACCATAACTATCATTTGAGAGACCCCACTCAGCAGCAGATTTAAAAAGATGCTGAAATACACATCCAAACATTAGGTGGAGCTCTGGGAGACTTGTACAAGAGAGAGAGGAAGAAGAGAGGGATCCAGAGGGAACAAGAACTCCACACAAAGATCAACAGAACCAACCAACCTTGGCCCTGAGAGACTTATAGAGTCTGAAGCATCAACCAAAAAGCATATATAGACTGTACCTAGGCCCCCTACACATATGAAGCTGACAGACAACTGGTCCTCATGAAGGTATCTTGACAAGTGAACATGGGGTCTGTCTCTGACATGGTCTCTGTTGCCTGTTCATGGAACACTTTATCCCAGCTGAGCTGCCTTGTCTGGACTCAGTGGAAGAGTAAGCTCTTAGCCACGATGCAACTTGATGAACTGTAGTGGGTTGATGGGAAGAGGGTGCTCCTCTCATCTGAGGAGAAGGAGAAGAGGGAGAGAGAGTAGAGGGTGGTAGGTTGGGACTGGGTTGGGAGAAGGGAGGGGGCTGTGAGCAGGATGTAACTTGAATAAATAAATTTTGAAAAAGAGTCACCCAGTAGGATAGACTTCATGTGTGGTACTGTAAACATGTGGCAAACAAGGCCATTGACCACAAAGAAGAACACACTGCTATCATTTTACTGAAATATAATTCCAAACTTCATTCTAAATACATATCATTATACACACAGATAACTGGTTCTCTCACCTCATATCAAAGGAGCTTTCCTTTCAAGTAAGTGGACACCACCACAATCTACAACAAGTCAGTATTCAGGGAAAAAAGTGACTATGGGCTTCCTAGCTCAACTAATATAACTACAACACAGCCCCTACTATGAAGGATCATGAACACTGCAGAAGTAGGGGCAGAAAGATTCTAAAAGCCAGATGACCAGGCTGCCTGGTAGGATATTGTGACTTTTTATATATAATGAGGAAGCAGAACCTATGAAACCTCACTGATATATATGGTTGGCTGAACATGACCTGGATAATTACAACACCAGTTGATAAGCCAACATAGATAGAGTAACTTTCACAAAGCAATACACCACATGGAGAGTTACTGGCAATTAATGAAAGTTGAGAGAGGAAGAATCATTCTCCTCCACAGATGATTTTCTTAAGTGGTTATTCAATGCATATTTTCTTCCCTAAGAACATATATGTATGAGCAACACTAGATTGACTGAGCAGGTTGTATTTGTAGTTTCTATGTATATATGTAAAAATAGTAAAGAAAAAGGGCATAAAGTTGAGAGGGTGTTGGGATGAAGTGGGGGTGTGGGACTAGGTGGAAGGAGTAGGGGGATTAAATGGCATAAATGCAGCACTTATATAAGAAATTATCAAGTTGAATCAATCAAGATATGACTTTTAAAAGGGGTAACACAAATTTAGTTGAGTGTTGTCATTTCTTTATACTGAATTTTTCTTCAGCAACTCTGCTTCAGTTTCAGTAAACAATTCCTCATAAGTATCACAATAAATTATGACATTCTGTTATTAATCATCATTAGGTGCAGAAGATGATCTTTGATGAACTCACTTCATCTTGGGCCATAAGACAGGAAAAAGTATGTTTCAGAACCTACCAGCTGCAGCTGAGAAACTATAAAAGCTAAACATACATATATATTTGCAATAAACACATTCAACTTAAATTTATGAATTTTTATAAATTAAGATCAACTTCAAAATAGGAAAAAATTGTTCAGAATATTTTAATTTATGTATTGGTTTATACCTGAAGTTAAGTTGACAAGCATAGGAGAAAGAAAAGTTCTATATTAAGTGTAATAGCTGAGATACATTTAGACACTCAGAGCAAATGATATTGAAAAATATCAGCCCTGGGTCAATAGATGGATTCTATGGGCATAATATACAGAAAAACATTACTTTACCAAGGAACAGGGATGAGAGATTTCTCTGCCATGTCCTCACTCCAAATGATGTTTGCTATTAAAGCAAACTTCATAGGAATAGAATAGAAGGTTAGAAGATTCTGTGTTCTATGAGAAGTAGATTTGCTCAGATACAAAAGGTCTCACATTGGCAGTATTGGAATTATTATAGGAATGACATGGTGATTAAAGGTTAAATTCCTAATAGGCTTCAAGAACATGAGGATATGTTGTTACTAAAGTTTCCTATAAAGTGTCACTATATCAGTACATCATAGCTTAGAAGCAAGGGTCAGCTTGGTGCTTCTGGGCTCATATTGATACTTTTTGAAAGACAGAATTTCTGGATATGGGCTGGTGAGAAGGCCCATAAGGTAAAATCAGTTGAAAAGTGTGACAGTTGGAATGATAATGGCCCCTATAAGTTCATGTATTTGAATTCTTAGTAAGCAGGGAGTAGAACTGTTTGAGAAGGAGTATGAGATTTGGTCTTAATAGAGGAAGCGTGTCACTGGGTGTGATCCTTGAACTTTCAAAAGCTGATTCCAGCCCCAGTATCACTTTCTTTTTGCCTCTTTTCCTTCTGTGGTTATAATGGATTAACCTTCTGAGACAGTAAGCAAGCCTCCAATTAAATGTTTTTTATAATTACTTATGTCATATGTCTCTTCACAGCAATATAAAACTAGCTGGACACATTAAACAAGTCTGACAACTTTAGTTCAATCCACAAAACCCACTGTGTAAAGAGGGAACCAGCTCTTGAAAGGTGTCTTCTAATCTCCACATATGCTCCATGACACATGCACACTCACATTCAAATACTCCAACATATATACACAGAGAGCAAGGTGGCATAAAGAGAGACATGAACATTGATACAATGAAATGTTGATAACTCTGCATATATGGAAAAGGTGGATAACAGCACTAAATATCTCCTGGCTATAGGAAATCAGGTCACAATCTGAACAAAAGTTGAACAGTTAGAGAGGAAAAAGTAGACTAAGATCTTGAACCCTTCACTGTATGGAGAAGAGATGGATCCATGGAAAATGGATCACAGATAAGCAGATTATTATATCAGCTATAGTGCTCATATCTGCTGTGAATGGTTAGAGTATATCTAGGTATGAGGGAAGTATGGCAAAGCAGCAGGCCGAGTACCCTGTCTCCTGGATTAGGCTTAGTTCCTGTATAGCCCAGATCACATATGATAATGTCAGGGACATAGACCAGCACCCTTACAACCTTCCTGAATTTCCAAAATAGGAAATTCTGTAGAATTCTTCTCAGCATTTGCCAGTTACGATTCAATTGCCAGCACTGTGAAAGAGAGAAGAGGAAAGAGAAAAGAGAATGAGGAGCCCATTTGGATCTATTTCCATAACATGAACAATTAATGACATTAAGGGAAAGACAAAAACTTTCTTCTTTAATTGGGCCACAAGATCATAGATATATTCAGAACATTTGAAAGCTTTCAGAGACAACTACTGCCAAACATCTAAACAGTAAAGGAAACTGTTCATTCGCAAGTCTCAAGATGTTATGTATAGCTGTTACTTTTTGTGTCAGTTGTCAACTCTAGAGTTCATAGTTTCTGGAGAGAGAAAAAGTACATGAAAGATAGCCAATAATTCTGTAGTGGCATACAAATTGGACTTAGTCCCCATAGCCTGCTTTTAGCTGGAAGTACCAAAGGTGTCAGACGAGGATGAAGTAGAAAGACATGTTACAAGACATATTAGTGATGAAGAATCTCAGTGTACCCGAGACACTCAAATGCAGACACAAAACCTAGAAAGCGTATGGCTTAACTCATCTTTGAAAATTACATCTGGCAAAAGTAAAGCCATGTACTGCATCTTATGGAACAGAAGTTGAACAGGAAGTATGAACTAAGATGAGGCAACAGAAAATTGCAAAAGTATAGAATCCCTTGTCAGGACCTAGATGTAAAAAAACAAACAAAACAAAACAAACAAACAAACAAAAAACCCAGAAGTTTCAGAGTTTTATTCAGATTTGTGACCATATTTTGGGAAATGGGAAATTCAAATAAAATGTGGTTTACATGCATTCTTCTTTGCATCCTGAATGTTCTCTTAATTATTATAAAGAACTTCCAAGATTTATTGTGCTATTTAAAAAGGACCAGCGTTATACTTAAAGAAATGAATGTCAGTATGTTGGATACAGATAGAAAAAATGATGTATGATTATTAGGGCATGAAATTCGAGGAGTAGCAAAGGTCTCCAAATTCAGAGACCTGGAAGAATTAATGTGAAGAATGTAAATTTTATTTTTATTTTTCTTTTATTTTGATTTTTAATTGTATACTCAGTCTTTCCCACTAAAAGGATCTTAAGTAGAGGATCTAGTCTGAAAATTCAAAGACAACTTTGGCAGAGTCCCTGGCTGTCTGGAGAATGATTGTAAGAGGAGCAAAATCAGAAGTAAGAATAGCTCACAGACAATTACACTGATTCAAGTACCAGATGATAATGTGAATCAAAAGGAAAAGGTTGCAGAAGACTGATGAAATATATCTACTGGTTTAGAAAAAATTAATTGTAATTGTCTTGGAGGATTAGGTAGAGAATGACAGGTAGGAGTGACTATTCAGAAACCTGGTCATTGTGCTTGTTCCTTGTGAGATTGTTCAATCCCTTTATGTTGCATACACTCATCAGTATCAGGGAGAGAGTGTAGTTCTTCCTTATTCTTATGTGAATATTATACAACAATCAGCCTCTGACATCCAATAGACCAATAGGAAACAATGATTTTGCTTAAGCAAAGTGTAGTCTAGTGGACCCATTGCTAGAGGTAGAACATCATCTTGGCAGAGTCCTGGTATTTTCTCAGGACAGAGATTACTGACAAAGATAATTATATAATATTCAAACATGAATTAAATGGATTTCAAGGACATGTCTTACAAATTGGTAACTGGATAGAAGTGGATACTTGATAACATAACAGCTTTGGAGTGATGACCCTAGCAAGGTAAAGGACTGACCTTGGTGACAAATGGTGACTCAAGAAATGAAGAGCTGCAGTTGACTCCAGCTGTTATCCTCCGGTAGAAAGAAGTTCATTATTTATTTATTTTTAAACCTTTCTTTTACTTTGAAATTATAATATAATTACATCATTTCTTCCTTCCTTTTCCTCCCCTAATTTCCACTTTACACCTCTCTTTCAAATTAATGCTGTGTCTTATGCACTGTTGTTATTTGAATCCTTATAATGTTACTTGTATGTGTGTTTGTTATTAGATAACCAATCAGTAAACTGTAGGGGTTAGATGAATTAGATTTAGAAACTCCTATATATTTCCTAAATCTAATTTATCTAACTCCTACAATTAAGTTTGGCTCAGAGCTGACCTCCTGTTCCAGAACAACAAAATGTACCCTTCCTTGTATTCCAGGGGTGTTCTCTCGTCATCACCAGACAGCTCACTCTGAGAAAAGTCTAAACAAACTTTCTGATGGTCAAGCTGACCCAGTTGGTTAGTCAGTAACAACGAGCCAATCAGAAATGGACATGACTAGTTACCCAAATGTCATCCAGTCGTGTGGTAAAAACCTGTTTTTTTGTCTGAGTCTGTATATAAACTCTGTACTTTTGGGTCTGGGGGCTCTCAACTCAAACTGCTGTGTCAGCGAATGTTGAGAGTCCAAGCTCTGAGCTTCAATAAACAACCCTCATGTATTTACATCAGAGTTGGCTACTAGGTGGTCTTTGGGGTCTCGAGAACCAGGCAGAACAGCAGCAAAACTTAACAAAGTATGGTTTTTTTTTATTATTGTTTTGGCTTTGTTTTGTTTTATTTTGTTTTTTGTTGCTTTGTTTTTTCTTTTTCTTTATTTTTTATTTCTTCAAGTTACATCTCAATTGCAGTTCCCTCCCTATTCCCTCCTCCAGTCCCACCCTCCCACCCTCAACCCCCCATCCTCTTCCCTTTTTTTTAAAGTTTAAGGTATATTTTATTTCCTCCTACAGTTTCCCCTTTAAGTCCAACAAATGGCTCTTTCTCTTATAATAATAAATACAATACAAAACAACAGAAGTAATTAGGCCATAGTTATGAGGGTTATATGGCTGAGCGTACATTCCAATGTTCAGTCCATATGTATTTGGCACCTGACTTTAACATTCTACTATCTAACCATCTACATGAGTTTAAAGTTCTATATCTAACTCAACATTCATACTAACTTTCAACAAAATTTTAAAAGCATCTTCTTAGATCTATAACACTCTCTTGACTCCTAAAAAACTCAAAATTTAATTATGAGACTCTAGCTATCTGTTCTTCATCCACCTCAGAGACCTGAGAGGGATAAACATATCTGATTTTATAGGAAGTACAGGGCCTGCAGCTTCCCAAACTAAGAACTGACATACCAGTGGCTGCCTTGACAGTTCCCATTTTCTCTCCATACATTACAGCATCGATCTTCAGTTGTTTGGCCCCGTTTCTCTGATAGGCATTGATTGTAGAGCAGGGGTTATGAAGGACTGACCTACCCTGTCTTGGCAGAGCTAGGATGTCAACTTA
>CAJQZJ010033849.1:5040704-5052453 GCA_907164525.1 Lophiomys imhausi
AATGTAATAAATAAACAGTATAATTAAAAAATAATTCCTACTTCTTCCTGTATATGTAAGCAATCCTTTGGTTCTGTGGGTGACACAGGTTCCTCTCTAGAATCATCTGAAATCTGAAAAAAATTTGCATTTCTACTTTTGCTAATTTGCAATAATAATATAAGAATTGTGCACTGAAATACAGTGGTGGCAGCACATATTTGCTGATTGATAGCTCATCTAAACTCATTTATTGCCCTGATTGTATGAGGGGAAGAGGAAATAGAGAGTAAACACTATAGAGATAACAAAAACTTTAGAGTGACTTTGTAAAGTTATCCAAATTAGCTTAAATAAGTGTACAGGAAATTTCCATTTCACTTTCCTAAAAAAAAAAAAAAAAAAAAAAACCTACCTATGGAATATTTGATCCCATTTTCAACACTTCCAGAAACACCACGCACATAGTATTATTTTTTTCTATGCCCTGTTAGAAAACATGATAAAGGAACATGTGCTATTTGCCTCAGGAGAAGGAAACAATTCAGTCTCTCCATCCTATTCCCAAAAGCATTTCAATTTTCCACTCCTGTAATTATTATGGGTACCTTCTGGGCCTGATGTAATTGCTTATTTAGCATAAAAGCTAAGCAGTGCCCTGTTTCTCCTCTCTGGTTTTGGAACCAGGCCTATTGAGAACATGTTTGTGTTTTATGTTTTGTATTGTATTTATAGTTATAATAGAAAGAACCATTTGTTGGACTGAAAGGGGGAACTTCTGGGGGGAAAAACAAATACCTTAAACTAAAAAAAAAGGGTAGAGGATGGGGGGCTTGAGGGGGAGGAGGGTAGAAGGGTGGGACTGAAGGGGTGGTAGGGGTGGATTGTGATTGAGATGTAACTTGAAGAAATAAAAAATAAATTATTTTTAAAAAAATGTCTGGCCCAGAGACTGCTTGGACACTACTGCTTCCATGTCCCTCCTTCTTTTGTCACCTATGCAAGGTCCCCACTTGCTACAGTCTTCTGCTGTTCTATCACTTGTTCTAGCCGCTCCATCAGGCTTTTCATACCTCACTGAACGTTATGTAATTTTTGAAGGATGCAAATAACTTTTTGACCATAATATGTACCTCAGTATTTGTTGGTTGATCTAAAAATTTTAATCTTTTTTATTCTTTTTCTCCAATTCAGAAACAAAACAGAACAAAATGAAACCAACTCTTCCAAAGCACAAAACATTTAATGCTGTAAAATTTTCCTTTAACTCCAGTGATTTTATACTCAAATACTGATCCCAGCCATTGTTATTAATCAGTAATATAAGAAAATTTGATATTTTGAACTCCTGATGATCCATTGATAAGAACCTCCACAGTTTTACTTCCAAAGCAGAATCTCATTTAGTCTTATATTCTAGAATAATAATAAGACAAAAGTAATAATCAAATCTTGGCAACTAAATGGGTGAGTATATCAGTTCTGTGATTCTTCCCTCTAATGAGGTATATGCTTTTCTCAGGTGAACTTGGTAACAAACACTTCACCAATGGTTCACCTAGACATTTCTCCCAATGATTTATCACTAACATGGGATTTACATGGTCTCACGTCTTACAACAGACAACTGACCATCATATTTGACCCAGAAGAGAAGGTTTCCTGATTTATACTCAGGACACTGAGCTACATTCCACTACTACCTATGTGACTCATTTCCATACCTCAAATATTCTTATTTTTAAACTTCAGAATTACTTTCTCTTTTGGAAGTATGAGGATTGATTTCATAATTGTTCAGCAGGTGCTATGCTACTATTGCACTCCCAACTCCTCAATATCCTTTAAAGCAGTGGTTCTCAACCTATGGGTTGTAACTCTTCTAAGGTCACATATCAGATATCCTGCTTATCAGATATTTATATTACAATGTATAACATCAGCAAAATTACAGTTATGAAGTAGCAACGAAATAATTTTATGGTTGAGAGTTACCACAACATGAGGAACTCTATTAAAGGGCTGCCACATTCTCAAAAGTTGAGAACCACTTCTGTAAAGGATGTCGTGTTGATCACTACAGTAACCACGGTGACACACTGGAACGGTGAAGTCTAAAGCAACAATAGAGATCTGGGCATGAACAAAACGGAAAATACAACTGCAACTGGGGTATATTGGAGACCTGAGGAATCCAGACTCTCCATTCTCTTGTTGCTTTTCTTCCATATCCCATAGCTACCCACAGTCAGGTAGTGTGATACTTGTGAATTTATTTCATTTGGTTCTTACTCCCCTTAAAGCTTCTCATTTACTACTTTTAAGTATTTATGGCTCTCTAAGCCTTATCAACATGACTTCCTAATTCCTCTAACAATTCACCCTGAGTGTGAAAGAGCCAATTTCAAAATCTCTGTAGGACTCTCGTTGGGAAGAGAAGTTTGACCTTGGTCCAGTCACCAGTGGCTGTCTGTTAACCACTTATCATCTGGTGTGTGCACTGTGTGTGATTCAGATGTAGGTTCTCTCTGCATATCCATGTCTTGTAAGAGTGGCTCTCAGTGCGGTGGTGATGCAGCTATGTGTCGTTCTGCATCTTCCAGGGAGCTCAGGGCTTGTTGGGGACCAAGCAGCAAGTACACACTTCTCTGTCGGAGGGTACGAGCTCAGTAGATTTCAGAGCAGAAAATGATGAACAGAGACCGAGGGCTGTGTCAAAGGATATCCAGTCCAGTTGTAGTGGTTGGAGAACCATCGCAAAGTATTACAGCTCCAGTGTAAAACTGAAGGAGAAAGAGACCCTCTCTGTCATGGAGCAGAAAGCCACAGCCCTTTTAGTTCAACTGCAGGCCCCAGCCTGGATAGCAGTAGGGAATGAAATCAATGGGGGCTGGGGGGGGGGGGCGGCTTGGATGAATCTAGCAGCTACTTCAGGAACAGCCAACAAACAGTTGCTGCAGATGAATACTGTGCCAAGTGGCATAGGAGAAGGCAGCAGTTCTTGCTGGGGGTGGCTGTGGCAATGAGTTGGAGGTGGGAGCTTGTATCTCAGGCACCCCCAAGTGAGCTCTAGCTGTCAGCAGCAGGGGCCTGGTTAGGCAGGGAGATCCAAAGGTCCAGTGAAGAATGCTTCTGGGAGGAAGAGGCTCTTCCTTCCCAAGTCTTACAGCCCAAAATAAGCAATGAGTCTCAGACAGTCTTTGATGATGTGGATGGAAGAAAGAAGGAAGGAAGGAAGGAAGGAAGGAAGGAAGGAAGGAAGGAAGGAAGGAAGGATGGAAGGAAGGAAGGAATCCTTTATTTCATGTGGGACTAGGAGTGCCACAGATGCTTCATTTACATGCAGTAGCATGGTCCTATCATAAGAAGGACAACATAGTACCTAGTTATCCTATGGGCAGTGGGGGTGGGTGGGGGTAGAACTCCAAGTATGGTTAGAGGCATGGGTAAAGGTCATTGGTTGAAAGCTAAGGTACTAAAATATCTTATTAGGATGGGGAGGTATTTCCAGTTATCTCAGGTGCTGGTGAATGGGTTTCTTATGGAGAGAAAGGGTTGAGCCTTTCCATGAGACAAGGTGACATTCCTCAGATAGATGACATGGGGTCCAGCAGTCGGGGAACTCCCAAATAGAGAAAGAGAGACCTTGCTAACAAAGAAGAGTCCATCATTTTGCTCTGAGCTCAGGGGCTTTTGGGTAATGCCAGACTTCAACCTCATCAACAGGATTTCCCATCAGTTGTGGATATTTGGGAGGTGAGGAAAGGGGAAAGGTAAGTTAGTTGTCATTTCTCAGACTGGATTAAGGAATTCTGAGAGACTCTGGTTAGTTTTCCGTGTGTTTGCTGGCTGCTGAACGTGTCCCTGCCATTGCCATCTGGAATGAGGCAATGTTCTGATCAGTGACTGTTCATAGCTGAGCCAGTCCTGGTGTTACGCTCTTCAACCTCCAAAACTGTGGGTGAAGCATGTGCCTTTTCTTCATAGGATTCTGGCTCTGGTACTTTGTTACAGCCAAGAATAATTTTCTAACATACTAACTAATGCAGTGTAAAAGAGATGTCAAATAAGATCACTAGTTGCCCAGGTAAAGGTTCACGTATTATTGTTTGATACTTCACATTTGGAGATAAATACCAATAATTTATTGTTCTCAAAATGCCAAATTTATATATCTTTTATATTGGCTTTGTACATAGCTCTTTCGCTTCAACATAGAAATAGCAAAATACCTCAAAATGATTATAAATGATCAAGTTTCCGCTAACCACATTTCCCTTCCTACTAGAGAAAACTTTAAAGTGAAATTTGCAATTTGCTTTCCTTTCTAATCATTTACAATTACTCATTAGGCCAAGGTCATATTGAAGATTGCTTTTATGAGAGCTAATAATATTAGACAAATTTTCTAATGAATTCACAGTCAGTTATATTGCATCAGTTCTTCCAAAATACTATTTAGAAGCTTCAATGAACATGAAAAATACCTAGCAGATCAAAAACACACTACAGGGTCCTTCAACTCAGAGATTCTCACTGTACAGATACAAACAAGTACTGAGAAACTACACGCCTAGCAGGTAGCAAGGTAAGACTGATGCTGTGTGTTCTGACCTCATCATTTCAGAATCATAAGAACCAAGTTATCTTTATTCTCTTATAAGGGATGTTAATTAAGCAAAGTTCTCAATTTTTCCATGTTATGTCCACTCACTAATAACAACTTAGTATGTTATCCAACCTACATTGTGTTCCTATTCTGAAACCATTGAACCATTAAAATGGGAAGTACTTTGAGACCATCACATCTTATGTTTCCTAAACATACTTATTATATGCTAATCAGTTTAGCCCATGCCGAGGTGAAGTTTCAATACTATGTTTTCAGTGTACTCTCTTACAAAGAAAAATTATTCTATCCATAGGGAAAATAAATTTTTCTTCAAATAGAAGTAAACTGTAAAATTAATTTAAAATATTTATTAATCTACAAAAGAAATGAATATAAGTGATAAAAGAAAAGAAATATAAAGGTATATACAGAAGTTACTTATTGTATAAGATAAAAATATTGGGACTGATATGTAGGGACACTCCACTCCAGAGGAATGGGATGGAAGGGATGGGGGGGGTGGGACTGGGAGGGGTGGAAAGAGGGCACTGTGATGGAGAAGTAACCTGAGTAATAAATAAACATAAAAATACTTGTTTATGATTCATTATTAAGAAAGAATTTTCTCAATGTCACTTTGTTTAATACAGAAAAGAGAGTCAATAGTAGGTTATTTTCATTCTTTTCTTAGAAATACCTGCTTCCTCTGACATTAAAGATGTGCAGCCAGAAGGGCAGATGATCGTAGGGTTTTCCTCAAAAAGATTGTCTATCAGCATTTATTTCTTAGACTGTAGTGTAAAGTAGACAGCTTACTGGTGTTTGTTGGTTACCCTCTGCAGCCACCTCCAAAATGGTCTTTGTCTTCTCTCCCAGAGTCTCATGCTTTATAAAAGAAAAGCTTATAACAACCACACTATTGATTTTTTTTTTTTTTGATGTTTGAAAATGCCCTCCTTGAGGTAGCTAGCCAAAGTTAGATTCTTCATAGATACAAAGTTCAGTTTAATAGAAAAAAAATGAATAAAGCTCATAGAAGCTTTCTCAAATATCTCTGTGTCCTATGTCATCAGTTACCAATTTCTATTAGGCTCTGAGTAGAATGTATAAATGATCTCTCAAATCTCCCTTACCATTTGAGGGTCTGAGGATTCCCTCAATTTTACTGTTAGGAAGCAGAAATTCAGAGATTGAAATGACTGGCCAAGCACAAATATCCAACAATGCTTGAGGTAAGACTGGTCCAAAACGCACATCCTGACTCTTCTCTCTCAGGTAATCAGATGGGAAGTAGAGGTAAACATAGAATTCTGCTTCCTCTGGGGGCTCTGTTGTCTCCACAAAGCTTAGCTCTCCTCAGGTGCTAACTAAAAGACTGTTTTTTTTTTTTTTTTCAACTTTTCTATCTGCTGGGAAAGAGGTCTGTCAAGAGGTCCAGTGCCTGTTCTCATCATTCAGACTTTGTTGTATACCTAGCTCTCCCCAGCCACTACCTAAATGATCCCTTTCCCCAAACCTCTCCACCTGTCAATCTAGAGACAGGTCAGGAGGCTTCAGTGTCTGAGATGTGAGGGTACCAATGAGTGACCTGTGTACCACTGCAGGGGATCAGACCCATGATTATAGACAGTAGCTCATCCCACCCTACCTCTTCTCCCCCCCCCACAGACTCCAGCCTCCATTCTCTACAATAGTAATCTTTTTTTTTTGTCCTTTGGGAAGCATTATGATATGTGAAAAACTATATTCTCACGGATACAACCATATTCCACAATAAAGCCACAACCAAAAAGTATCATCAATATGCAGAACAGCCAATTTTAACCTGCAAAATTAGCTAACACATCACAAACTTGTATAAGGAAAAATTCACATGAAGTGTTATTGTGCATATATGTATATGTGCATGTGTATGTATGTGTGCATGTGTGTGTATGCATGTGTGTGTTTGAGCACACAAACATGTTTGCGTTTAGAATGTAGGATGATATGAAAGAAACTCCAAGACCCAATAGGTCTAACATCTTTAACCTAAGCCTTTCACAGTGCCTGAATGATGTCAGTAACCCTCAGTTCTGCTGGGTTTGTTAAACTATAACCACCTCAATGCTGAATCCTTGATGTAAGGGAAGTTACTGGTCTATTATAATCTACCTCAATATCTGTAAAATGCCATGTTACCTACTTCTCCTATGGCAGTAACTAAGTGACCAGGCCCATGGAGTGCACATAGACTACCATGACGTTCCCTGGAAGCTGCAGAATAGGGACAGACTAACAACATTAAGGCAAACTTCTTCACATAGGTCTCCCTCCAAAGTCAGCCAAGACCTGAGCTGTACCCTATGAGAACTGAATTCTAATGGAAGGAATTTCAAGTCTGCATTAGTGATGTGTGTGTTGGTAGTTCAACAGTGTAAAGCAGTTCTCAAATTCTAAGCTAGAGGAGACTCTCTGGGTCAAGACATTTAGGAGCATCCAAGTTTCTCTGGGAAGTTGAAACACTAATGCTTTCATACTAATCTGAGACCCTGTGTTCCTTCCATGAAGTGATGAAGTCCAAATGAAACATTTCCCTGTGAAGCTACTGGAAAAATTGTAAGAATAGACAGTCCCACAGTGGAGAGTGACAGTTTTCCTCAGACCCGGGTATTTTTGCAGGATTAAATCGTAACATGAAGTGCTGAGAGTAGTATAAACATAGTATAAACATAAAATTGCTAAGGTTTATGTCTGGTTATTATTTTACCTTTTATGTACTCATAGATTTGAAAAAAACACCTTAAATTTCTTTCATTATTTTTCTTCATTCTCTTAGTACTATGAAGTGTTATTCTTTCTTTCTATAGTATATGAAGTAATGATAGCTGAAGCACAAAGGGGTTAAATTTCATAGCCCTGTTCACATGGCTCTGAGGGAAGACATGGAGGCAATTTCATTTTCTAAAGTACAATGTGGTAAAGGCCTTCACAATGTGCAATGAAGAACCTACCAAGGATAGAGATGCCAGGGTGGCCTCAACAGCAGTTCTTGAGAGAATCTGCATATCTCTAAAAACAAAACAAAACAAAACAAAACAAAAAAACTGGTGTGCCATGCTATTAAATGATGGTTTGAAAATTACTAGAAACAGCCCACAGGTGGGGAAGGATGATAGCAAAAGTCTTCATCCAAAGCATACCGTTTAGTAAGTTGTCACTATGGGAAACAGAAGGAAACTCAGGATGCCTTCAAGAACTTTTCTCTGTATAAAGTGAAACAGCAGTGTGCAGAATGTTCAGGATTTCCACAAATTGGTGGTCACTAGGTTAGAATTCTCAGTCTGACAGGGGAGTTCTCCAGAGAGACAGCTGAAAACTTTAGAGAGCCTCCAGAGTGGGCCAATTGTATGAACCCCAGGGCAGAAAGTGAAATTCATGAGAAAAGGCAGGAGGGGCAGAAGCAGGTCACCAGGGACTTGTGCACCACGAGCAGCAGCTGCATACTCCTTCCACACCACTGGCATAACTCAAAAGACAATGCCACACACCACCCTCCAGACTTGAAGAAGAGGACCTCAGTATTTGGTCACAGCTACACCAGCTGTGGGCACTGCACAGCAACATTAAATAAAGCAAGGAAAGGCAAACCAATGTGTAGGCTAAAACAAAAACAAAGCTCATTTCTTTCAAAGCATTCTCAGGGAATCACATTGACTCTGTACAATTTGCCTCTAATTTCATTCATCCTGTGTGGTTCCCCCCTCAATTCCAATCTTTAAAGTAACTGCCAATTTTTAAAGACGTGTTTTCATAAAGGAGCACATTGTGACAAGGATTGTGAGACTCTCTTGATGTTGTGAAATCGTTTCTACAAAGGGATGGCGCGTTGCTCTGGGTGCTATCTGAACAATTACTGTGATGGGTTACCATGATCCCTACTAAACCCACTGGAGTTCACAGGATTTCTGGTTGGGTGGACCACTCTAAATAGCTTCTAAGCTTTCTAATTTGGTGAAATCATTATGAGGTAGATACTGGAAGAAACAGACCATAGAGATTACAAAGAAAATGAAGGAAAACCCAGTCACATCTCTCTGCAGAACTAAGCTATGTCAGAGGACCAAGAGGTTAGTGCATTCAGTCCTTGTTCTTTGAGAGGGCAGTGTTGCCATAGTTTCTTATCTCCCTAGTTACAGGATTGCATGTACAGAAAAAAGAACTCACAGAAAGCATAGCCAAGGAAACAGGAAATCTTGCTTGGACAATGGCCATCGGGAGATGTGAAATCTGGGGTGGGGGAGGAACATAGTAGAGGAATGAGCCAGTGGGTCAATGAATATTGATCCCACTTTATGTTATTCTTTTATGTAGTTCATTCTGAACTTATTTATCTCTCTCCAGCTACTAGGGCATAGGAAACATATATATTTTGATAACATATTACTTCTCATTTTAGAATGATCAATTTCTATTTAAACTTTTCTATAAGGGTTATGAGCTCCTATAAGTGAGTGGGTGAAATGCTGCTCTGGGTCTCATTCCTCTACTATGTTCCTCCCCCACCCCAGATTTCACCCACTCACTTATAGGAGCTCATAACCCTTATAGAAAAGTTTAAATAGAAATTGATCATTCTAAAATGAGAAGTAATATGTTATCAAAATATATATGTTTCCTATGCCCTAGTAGCTGGAGAGAGATAAATAAGTTCAGAATGAACTACATAAAAGAATAACATAAAGTGGGATCAATATTCATTGACCCACTGGCTCTGATCACCATGCCTTTGATGGCTACAATTGCTTTGGTCACTGAAAGTTTATAAATAATGGACTCAAAGAACAATTTGAAGCATGTCTTTAAAAACACTAAAGAAATATTATATCCTTTTCATTCAATGCATTCATTTTACTTGACAGAATTTCCTCTGATATGATAGGATTGTGAACCAAAACTTCAGGCTCCAGTTCTGCCCTTTGCTACCTAGTGAAGAGTTTTACACCACGAAATAATCAATTATACTATTTATAGTGGATTATGCTTGTCTTAAATAAAAGATGAAATATTACTTAACTCCTCCTAATCTATGTAGGAATTTTGGATGTTTTGACCTTGTACAGGTAACAACAGCAGCTGTTGTTCATCTATGCGGCAGCAATAACATGTCCAGGAGACAGCATTTCACAGCACTCCTTCCTTCTTTCCAGTGTCTATGTTCCTTGTGCGTTCTCTTCTGTGACATTCCCTAAGCCTTGGTGGGATTGGGTAGGAGGGTTGATAGAAATGTATGATTTAAGACTGAGTAATCAGTCCCTTATTCTCAGCATTTTGATTCATTAGGCAACATTGCATTGACTGTTCCCCACTGCCAAGAAAAGTGTTTCTGACTACAGTTGAGAACAGCCTGATCTATGGGCAGTGTGGCAATATTACCATGCAGTAGAATAACAATTTCAGCTTCTATCTTGTGATCTGTGACCTCCATAGCCATAGGATTTTAACCAGGATTACAGTAGCAGACATGAAATTCCCTCCTGTGGAGCAGGCCTAAGATCCAATCAGGAAGTGGTTAGTTACTCTCTAATGGCCATTGTACTAGTGAGCCCATCTTGCCTGACAAGTCAGTATTGTCCCATGCAGGGTCCAGTACTGGAAAAGGCCATTGATCTTTTTTATTCTCCCCAGCAATGTGCTTACTACCTTCATATACATTATAAAAGTTACAATGGAATACTACTCAGACATCAGAAACAACGAAATCATGCAATTTGCAGCCAAATGGATGGAACTAGAGAAGCTCATCCTGAGTGAGCTAACCCAAACCCAGAAGGATGTGCATGGCATCTATTCACTTATAGTCAGATTTTTGATATATAGTACAGGATAACTATACAACCACTGCACCAAAGGGAACATGAACATAGACTTTGTTACCTGTCAATGAGATACTTTGCCCTAGTGGTGCTGCTTTGTAGGCCCCCAGTGTATGAGGAGTCTCTTGGCCCTCATATGACTGCTGAACTGGGGTGGTGGACTGATATGTAGGGACACTCCACTCTAGAGGAGTGGTATGGAAGGGATAGTGGGTAGAGTGTGGGAGGGTGGGGCTGGGAGGGGTGGAAAGAGGGCACTGTGATGGAGCTGTAGCCTGAAGTAATAAATAAACATTTAAAAAAGAAAAGAAAAAAAAGCTAGTCAGTGTTAAGTAAACTTCTCAGTGGGTTTGAGATTGAAATTTTAATGTCTTGAAGCTAAAGTGTGTGGTGTCTTCAGCAATATGACCTTACATGTAGTTATGGATGGTAACTGTGGGCAGTGAGAATACTTTAAAGTCACAAGTTAAGTCAGGAATGGTAACATCTATTACTTGTACTTTTCTTTTTCTGTTTGCTATATGAAATTTTAGACATATTTTATTAGTTCTTATGAAATAAGCTATGACTCTTTAAGAAAAAAAATTAAGTATTGGTTTTATACTGAAGCCTTTCTTAGTACATTTTATTTTATTTTCTTACCTGGCCAATAATAGTATTTAGAATTTCAGTGACCTCACAGGAATTATAAAATACACAGAAAGCTTCCACATTCAAACCGAAGGTGAAGGTAGTATTTCAGGGGAAATTGTGATGGACCAAGTAGACTTTCAGGACTCTTTGAACTCGAATGTGATTTGGTAGCAGTGGTTTTGGAATAGAAGTAAAAGTAATTCAGATAATGTTTCCTAGAAGTTGTTTTACACTCAGTTCTAACTGACTTGTATATATATATATACTCATACAATGTGTGATAATGCAAAATTGGTTCTTTGACTTAAATCTAGAAATATATTCCTTCAAACAGCAGCACATTCATGTAAAACAGCTCTTCCCTAAATAACTAAGTTTTCTGAGATAATACCTGAAGATTACTTCCTGAAGATATTCACAGTCACACATTCTGAGACAGAACCACTGTGGGAAAGCAGGAAAGTCTGAAACCAGAGACTTGCTGTTATTCTCACTTTGGACACAAACTAGCTGTGTGATAATTAGCTGATCATGTCAACTCTCTGTATTTTTCTGGTTTTTTTCATTTTCATGTGTTAAATCAGAAAGATAGACAAAGAAGTTGGCCTGATATATATCATAAAAGCACAGCAATAGCCACGGGGGATGAATTTTCTTCACAGATGGAAGA
>CAJQZJ010033849.1:5052463-5089771 GCA_907164525.1 Lophiomys imhausi
TGTATATATTAATTAAATATATCAGTATTACCCAGATCATTAGCACAAAAAGATTAATTTGGTAAATTTCAAAGCAATTGTATTTCTCAGATATTTGATCTTGAAAAGTCTTTCAATGCAATACAATTCAGGAAGTCAATATTTTTTCATGTTTGCTTGACGACACATTTTCAACCACTGAATGTTGAAAAAAATATGTAACTAATTAAACTGTTTACCCAGTATTTATATTATATGTAATTGGTCGCAGTGTTAATCCTTAACCCGCCACTATAAATGAATACACACAGACACCGGGTAGATCTTAACAAGCCTAGGCCTGGGTTATGCAATCCTAGCCCATCTTAGCTAGCTCATAATTCTATTTCCCAAATATAACCCCATATATACACACATCCCTTTGGACTATTATTCTTCACGCTAAGTCGATGTTCCAGGCCACGTGGGAGGATCTTCTTTATCTACCCCATGGCGTGTCTTCCTTGTTTACTCCTGGCTTCTTCCCCGGCAACCTCTTCCCAAGATGCTCTGTATCTCTCTAAAAAGCCCACAAACCTTAGCCCTGCCTACCTATGTCTTTGCCCAATCTCCAGGCCTCAGCATTTATTTAACCGATCAGAGTCAATTAAGTAACAGACAGCCAACAGGACCAATTGACATTTAGAATGCTTAATACCACCCCATCAACTGAACACAGTGTCAATATTGTTTAAATATAAAGTATTTTCAGAAGTCTATTTCAAATGCAAGTTCTCTTCAAGTAAATGTTTCCAGTACGATACAAAATAAAACCTGTAAAAACATATGACGAGATGGCTCATAGCTGACTTCTTAAGCCCCCAAGGGAGCTTATTAACTTGGAGAATTCGCCATAGCTTTGGAAAAGTGATTTTTCAAACACTTGTAATTCTCATGTCACTAAGAAACTGTCAGGTCTTGGCCAAATTAAAAGACCTTATAGGGAAAGATATATGAAACCCCAAAGTTTTGTCAATTTTAGCTAAACATAATTTCTGAGGAAACTGAAGCATCTAGTCTTTGGCCAACTCACTCTCTGTGTAAGTAAAATATTGGTATATTCAGTTTTCAATTTTAACTTTGTTTTCACAAACATAAACTCATATCCAGGGTACATAATATTAATAGTGTATGCTTAGCAATGCCACCTGAAGTTTCAAGTATTGATTCCAACAACTAACTGTCTGCTTAGGGTATATATGTCACTTGTTTACCAATGAATGAAATCTCAGACATCCTGTTCTTTATAGATATCATATATTATTGATTAAAATAAATTTTCACTAGAAATAGTATATAAGATATCTTGTTACCAAACTTTTTAATTGTTATTATTAAGTATTTATTAACAATATTCACTTATAATAAATAACAACTATTTCTTAACTGTTAGTCCTACAAATTCCTACAGTCCCTTTAACCTAACCACTAATCCCCACTAATCCTATTGACAATTATTTTCCTAACCTTTTAGAAGGATACAGTCTCTGGGGACAGGTCCTCAGTCATCAGGAACACAGTCTCTGTTGTAGATTCTTTAGCACACTTAGCTGTCCTTTTTCTCAGATGTAGGTTGGTCAGGGTAAGTTGGCTATCACAGTCTCACCTTAAATAAGGCTTAAGCCTTTCTTCTCTCTGGGAGACCCCAGCCCCATCGCATCAGCAACTCTGCCACTCTGCCTCAGAGTCCTTAAAGCCAGTCACAGTTTGGACAGATCAAACCACTCTAGGCAAAAGCTGAGCCACAGGGTTTAGTCCTTGGCCTTTTGGTGTCTTGCTGAGGCTTTCTTTGCTCACCAGCATCTTTCTGCCTCAGAGAGATCTGGCCATCAACTGATGGCCAGCACTTTTTTCATCAGGACTCTTGGAGCTCTTTAGCATTGGGGGCTTCTCTTGGATGGGGCTCCATGCACTGTCCTTAAATAGGAGGAACTCTGTTTCAGCTTAATTTGGGCTCCCCCACTTAGCAGCTGAAAACAATGCCAGGCCAGATACTTTGTTTCTTAAGTCCATTAAGTCTATCCTGTTTTCCCTGACTTCAACCTTGTTTTTTCCACAAGCTGATAAGCTAATTGCTCACAGCCAATTTGATCTTCATGCCCCAAATTAAGAGACTTTATCGGAAACCCCTATATATTTTCTAAATCTAATTTAATTATTCTAACTCCCTACAATATCTAGCAACAAAGAGGAGCCAGAACATATTATTTCAACATCTTGCACTGATAAAAAATTTCACTTCTGTTCCCCTCATCTACTATTCTATAAGTGCTGATTGAAGTATGGAGCAGTTAGGTTCACAAGTGGAGTGAGTTACTCTAAAGGGACAGTAGCTACCAAGCAGTGAGGAGACAGGCATATCAGTATTTCCAGCTCCCTGTTCAGCCATCTTGATGCGAATAGGCTAACTGTCTCCTAAAAAGGTCTGGATGCTTTGAAATATACTCATTTTTTTTCTTCTACTCACTTCAATAGTTCATAACTTAGAGTATTCTCTATGTTCAAGGTGGTGGGAGGACATGGTTGTTGCAAACACTTATAATACCTATGCTGCTGGGCTCCCAAATTGTACCAAGTATCACCAGATCGCTGTGATTTTCAGGATTCCTAAAACTGCTTTGGCAATTTATTTTTTTGTCTCTTCCTATAAGGACTGTCACTTCTCATTTTTATCCTTGCAGTTTCCTCTAGCAACAGTCCACTGACTTCTCACAGACAGAGTCTAATTTAAATCTACCCGGAGAAGGAAAACCTAGCAAATTTGCAGACATGTATGTAAAATAATGAATAAATTTTAAATCGTGGTCTAAGGGCCTACTTTATGGATGGAGGAACATGAACTTGAAGCACAAACTTTGTATGTAACTCATATGCCCTCTATTCTGGACGTATATGATTTATGTAATGGTATTTACATACAGTAAGCATATTCTAGGTTGAGTCATAAGCATCCCTGTGTAGATGTGCTTTCAAAGCTTTGAGAAGGCTGATACATGGGAGACAGCAAAGCCACATCAGTCAGAAGTTGCCTTTTTATCGGACAGCAATATATTAGTTTATAGGAACACTTTGGAAATCTTGTAAGTAGTTGTGATGTTTAATCCTTATTTCCAACTTAACAGGATTTAGAGTCACCACGGGGGAAAAATATCTCTGTCCATGCCTATAAGAGAAGATCCATTGTAAATGCTGGAAGCACTCTTCCAAGGGCAGAGGTTTCAAACAATAAAAAAGAGAAAAAAACACAGCAGCAATGTCCATTAGTCTCTGCTTCCTAAATGCATACAGCATGACCAGCTGGTTCTTGCAGACACAATTTCCCTCCTCTGTACCCTCACACTGGCATTCAAACTATACGTGTCCTTCCTAACTTTCTTTTTATCAAGTTCTTTGTCATAAGAACAAGTATGTGGGTAACTAACACAGTACTTAACATTTAAAAGCCAACAATTTCAAATATAAAGCCAAGGCCTAGACTTACTTGAAAATAAAATTGTCTGTCATCACTAGAGCTATGTAAATTTAAACCATAGCTTCAGCTATGGAGACAACATACTACATCCTCTGTAGGGTTACCATGCCATATTGACCTTTGATGAGATTCATAGGCATTATACCTAGGCAGAACTGCTGGTGACCTCCCTCTTTGAGAAGCTCAGATGGTGTCTTCTGGCACCATGAAAGCTAATCCTCAGGGAAAGAACATTCAGGTCAGTTCTAGCTAAGGGATCTCTGTGTCATGTTTTTGAAGTGCAAGATGTCTTTAGAAATTGGGACTTACCATCTATATCTATGTGGGTAATGAAAGATGACAGCATTGGCTGTATGTTTTGGGAGTTTCTTATACATCTCTAGTCAATAACTCAAAAGAGAGCTCCTCCTACCTGGTATTGAGGTTTGAGTTAGAATGTCTTTGGCTCTTGGAGGGACCACTGTTAGCTTAGATAAGGAAAATTTATTAAAACTATGTATGCATACTCGTACACTGAGTTATGTGCACTATGGATTTTTAAGGTAAATATTGATATGAGTCCTTGTGATTTTTTCAACCATCCCTGTTGCTATTTTACTTTTCTCTCTACCTCTCCTGTATTGACCTCTCCTCCTTCTCTATGGACCCCCTTTTCCATGTGCAATTTTATTTCAACTAAAATCATTTTTAAAAAGACACTGAAAGGAACATGACCTTACTGATATGTTAATTTTGTACGTCTATCTTCCAAACACATGTTTAAAAAGCACAGCTTGTCATACTTCACTATAAATTTGATATGAAATTAGTAGTTGTATGATTTCCACAATAGACAAATACAACTTTAATACAGATGGTTTTTGTCATCAATTTCTCCATGAAATCAAGTTAATATTAGAAGTCTAAATGCATATTTTTGAATAGTCCTATAGCTAAGAGGATAAGGAAATGGGCTTTGAATATGTAGGAGATACAAAACAAGCAAGCAAAAAAAAAAAACAATAAAAAAAAATACCTATTACCTAGGGGTCCCTTCTTACCAGTGAGCATAGAATAGAATTAACCTTTCCACTCTCAAAGGTCTACAGAGCTATCAACCTGCATTTGTCTAAGAAATTACAACAGAAATCAAGGACAGCACCCTAAAAATTCTACCCTGACATTTTCAAACCATAGTCATGAATTTAGACTTACAGTTAAAATTCTTGTAATTGTTGGCTGGCAAGCTAGGAGACCAACCAAACAATGTTCAAGTGCTGTGACACTTTTAGGTTAATTAAGAAGAGGTTCTTAACTGAACACTTAGAAAATCACTGTAAGCAAATATAGCACTAAGAATAATCTGACACAGAAACCTTTGGCCTTATTAGTTGTAGAGTTTTTTCAAATTAATGGTATCTCCTGTAGTAGCATGGCCAAATTTCTACTATACATAGTTATAATCCACCACAAAATAGCTTAAAAAATCAGCAGGTAACCTTCAGGAATTTATTATAATATAAATACTAGACTATATTATAATGTTCATTTTAAAGAATTAAAGAATAAGGAATCAGATGTATACTTTCAACAATGTGTTAGTTTGAATGGTAATGGCCCCCATAGACTCATGTCTGTGAATGCTTGGCCCATAGGGAGTGGCACATTAGAAGTTATTACTTTATTGAATTAAGCGTGGCCTTTTTGGTGGAAATGTGTCACTCTGGAAGCAGTATTTGAGGTCTTATGTATGCTAAAGTCTGGCCAGGTTAAAAGAGTCTCCTTCTGCTGCCTGCAGATCAAGATGTAGACCTCTCAGCCCCTTTTCCAGCACTGTGGGTGCTGCATGCTGCCATGCTTCTCATGGTGACAAATATTGACTAAGTCTTTCAAACTGTAAGCCAGCCACAACTAAATATTTTTCTTTATACAAGTTGCCATTGTCATGGTGTCTCTTCCCAAGCTAAATATACACATTTTATTTAACCAACATTAAATAAAGACCAAATATGTCAGGCTTTTTATTTTATTTTTTTTTGGTTGCTTAGGTTACAGAAACTAACAATCTTCCTTTGCCGGGAATTATATTCTAGTTCTAAATGACAGATGCACAGGAAAATAAGCAAAATATGTTCCATAGTGAAATGTGCTAGGAATACAAGTATGGGAACATGGAGAGAGGGTGTGAACTAGGCAGTATATTAGAAATCAGAGAAACATTTGAGACTGAGCTAACAAAGGAAGAAATTCTGATATATACCTAGAGGAAGAATGTTTCAGAAAAGAAAAGCAAAATGTTATGGCTCTAAAGTGTTTTCTGGGAAACTATAGGGAATATTATATGCTTGTGTGCTGTGGTTTGGTAGGAAAAGTTTCCCCCAAGGGTAGAATGCATTCAGAGGTGCATGTTGGTGGAAGATCTTTACATTCCCATGGAAGGGATAGTAGAGCTTCTCTCTTTTCTCCCACTCCTTTTTTTTTTTTTTTGAGAAAGTGTGTCTCTGTGTAATAACCCTGACTGTCTTGGACTCACTTTGTAGACCAGGCTGGCCTCAAACTCAAGGAGATCTACCTGCTTCTGCCTCCTGAGTGCTGGCATTAAAGTCATGTGCCACCACAGCTTTCTTTTCTCTTTCTTTGCTTCTTGTTCATAGTTATCTGAGTTGCTTCAGTATGTGTTTCTGCCATGCTGTGTTGCCTCAACATATAACCAGAAACACTGAGAACAAGCATGCAAGGGCTAAAAACTTGGAAACCATGAGGCCAAATAAAGTTTTTTTTTTCCCTTTTGACATTTACACTGTCAAACTCTGTCGTCATAGTGAAAAACTGAAGGAGATTGAGAAACAATTGAAGGATCAGTTGTGGAATAAAAAGATGAAAGCAGGGATGTCATGCTAGGATAGAGGAGTGGAAAAAAGTGACAAGGTAACACAAAGCGTCTGAACCTTCGGAACAAAGCATGTAATTGCTAAAACATAAATATTGAACAGGCTGCAGATGAGAGAAAAACAACGATGAAAATATAAAGGGCCACTGAAATGAAACAGAAAGCAGATGTAGAAAGCAACAGATCAAAACCGTGAAAGCCAGCCTAACATACTTTAAAAATACGATAAAAGAGGTCCCACATGTGTCTATAGGATTTCTAAAGTAGAGAATAAGACTGGAGAGAGGCTTATTATTTGAAATGACACTAAATTAGAATTTTCCAGAGCTTTAAAAATTCATGATATTCCAGCATCTCCTTGGATCCTGAGAAGAATTAACAGAAGTAAATATGCATCCTGCCATATCGTAGGTAAATTTCCAAACATCTAAAAGCTCAAAATGCTTTATAATGCCTAGGAAGTGGGAGCCAGTGATGTAGCTCTGTGGGAGAGTATGTGCTTAGCATCAAGGAGCACTGAAGTGTTTTTAAATATAAAACTAACTGGCAAGAGAGAGAGCAAGCATCCAGAAGTGGCCAGTCCTTCCTGTCAGATCCACCTCTTTCATGTGTTTAACTCACAGTGTTGCATCAGAACACACTCACAACTGTTACTCTTGCAAGATGAAGCACATTGAAAGTCCTAATCAGTGTGTTTTAAAGCTTCCCCTTAAAAGGCAGTTTTATCTTGAGCCTCTTGCTAAAAACTGAAAGCAAACTGTGAGGTTTCTTTTTCATTATCTGCATTGCTTTATTCCAATCTTTTTTGATGCTGAAAAGAGAAGTGAAGGACAGTAAAAGGAGAAAACAGTCCAAGATGTTTCTTGATACTTACAAATCGATGACTGAATTTTCAGGTGGGAAGTATCTAAAATTCATCACTGTTTCCTTATGTGAATATTATTTGTTATATACATTTGCAATTGTAATTGATTGTCTCATCTTAGGAAGGCTTATATGGGACTTTTTATGTTTTGTGTTTGTATGTTTGTGACAAAAAAAATTGAATTTTATAATCTAAATAGGAAAACAATTTCACTTTCCACAATACGTAATCATCTTTCTTTTCCTGGGAGTGAATATATTCTTATATTAAGACTATATACATCAGTTACATTTCTTGTTGTGACAAAATACCTTAGAAAAGCAACTTAAAGGATTAGGTGTTTGTTATGGTTTACAGTTTGAGGCAGTGTTCATCATGATAGCAAGCATATAGAGAAAGCTGGTCACAGAGCATCCAGACAGGAAGATGAGAGGAACGAATGCTGTACTCAGCTCACTTACTCCTTTGTATGTACCCTACAAGAATGGTTCTGCTCTAACAATGGTGACAGCCATATTGAGGATAGTTCTTCCCTCCTCAACCACCGAATCTACATAATCACTCACTGACATGCTCAGAAACATTCTCTTCAATGATTTTAGATCCTTTCAAATTTATAATCATAATTAGCCATCACACTGGGTATATGGCTATTTTAAATACTGAGAATGGTTGCTATTTTAAAGTTACCCATTTTCCACCACAACGTGATGTCTATTTGAAAACTATCAAAATAAGTGACTTTCCTTCATTATTCAGATAGCCTAGATGAAAGTTACCCAAAGTGAAGTGAATGTTCTGTGTAGGAAAAAATAATAGATATCTTGAATCAGTATATGTCCTAGGTTGGAAGCTGACTAGGCCAGGGTGGCAAAGAGATACTGGGATGTAGGGTCTAACATGAACTAAAACACAGGCTTTATTGTCCAGTTAGAATTGATTAGCAAAAATCATTTCAAGATGAAGTTGAGAAGCACATCAGGATATGATTTGAAATTGCTAAACCCTAAACACAAGTACCCATTTGCACATGCATCCCAGAGCTATTGTCACAAGCCCAGGAAGCTAGTTTTAGGCATGAGCCTGTGATAACAAGGCCTGACTTTTACAGGGCAGTTCCTAAGAAGAGGGGAAATGATAACTTAAAAAAGAACATCGAGCCGGGCAGTGGTGGCGCACGCCTTTAATCCCAGCACTTGGGAGGCAGAGGCAGGCGGATCTTTGCGAGTTCGAGGCCAGCCTGGTCTACAAAGTGAGTCCAGGACAGCCAGGGCTACACAGAGAAACCCTGTCTCGAAAAAAAAAAAAAAAAAACCAAAAAAAAAAAGAACATCGAATCAGATCTTGTGCCACAACCATGGACTGGCTCAGCTGCTGGCACAGCTCACTAATATGTCATTATAATAACAGTTGCTTCAGAGTGGGGACGGGGCAGGGAGGGGTTTAGTATGCGTCTGAATCTCTTTATTGTGTACTTAGTCAAAGATAGAGGACGTAGTACATTTGAGTCTTCAAATCTTAGTCCTTCTTTTACACTCCTATCTAATTTTCTAAACAGTTCTGTGAATAAATACATTTAGTTTATTTCAAAACCAAAGTGAAGCATATATAGGAATATTATAAATGTTAGGCACAGTAAGTAGCTGTTTCAGGAAACAAATGTTCTTCAACAATCCTGCTTATTGGGACTACCTCTTGAAGGCATACTTTAAAACTGTTTATTAATAACTCTAAACACCATCTAACCTACCAACATGAGGCACAGAAGAAAGGATACTATTATATGCAGAAGATTTAGAAGTTCTCAGGCGCACAGGTCCTTGGGGCAACTATTCAACACTCCAGCCAAATCAACACACACAGGAGCAGATGAAGTCAGTAACAATAAAATTACACCAACAAAGTAGCCAAAGAAGCAGTTCCAACTGGGGCCTGGCCTGGGCTCAGCCCAACTTGGGCTCCAATCTTCAGCAAGTCTT
This sequence comes from Lophiomys imhausi, assembly GCA_907164525.1. Lineage (NCBI taxonomy): Eukaryota > Metazoa > Chordata > Mammalia > Rodentia > Muridae > Lophiomys > Lophiomys imhausi. The sequence continues at coordinate 5,061,667 of CAJQZJ010033849.1, forward strand.
GGCAGTAGCAAATTTCGCCAAAGTATTGTCTGGGGTCTTTTGAAGCGAGGCATTGATGAGCAGTGATGCCAAGCAAAAAGCCCCTCTTCATTTCCTGGGCCTCCTCCTTGTCTCTGCTCAAGGACACCTTCCAATTGGCCAACTTCATGCCCTCCACACAAGGGAATTCCTGTTGACCAAGATCACCAGTTCTCCAAGTAGTCTGTCCCTCAGAGGATGTAAATATGTTCCCAACATGTGACAGTTTTCTGACTTGCAAAACATCATTCACTCTTTCAACAGGATGGTTTGTATGCCTCTTTCACAAGCCTGTTTTTCAGTGGTGTACAAAGCACCCCTCCACATCCCACACTTGAGACCAAAACAAAAACACATCCATTTAACACAACTATGCTTCCAAACTTCCACCACAACCTCTTTCATATCAGAGCTAGGTATGAATATTCATACCTCACGGTGTTTAGCTTTTCAAAATTACCATGGCACATATCATGCCTAATAACAATCAATCCATGTGCTGGCTGGTTTTCTATGTCAACTTGACACAAGCTGGAGTCATCAGACAAGAAGGAGCTTCAGTTGAGGAAATGGATTTTCATGAAATCCATCTGTAAGGCATTTTCTTAATTAGTGATCAAAATGGGGAGGGCCCAGTCCATGGTGTGTGTTACGATCCCTGGGTTGGTGGTCCTGGGTTCTATAAGAAAGCAGGCTAAGCAAGCTATGAGAAACAGGCCAGTAAGCATCACCCCTACATGGCTTCTGCATCATATACTGCCTTCAGGATCCTCCCCTGTTTGAATTTCTGTCCTGACTTTCTTCAATATTGGACAGCAATATGGAAGTGTAAGCCAAATAAACTCTTTTCTCCCCAACTTGTTTTTTGGTATGGTGTTTTATAGTAGTACTAGAAAACCTAACTAAGTTATACCCCTTCATAATTTGTAAGGTATACCCTAGTATCACAAAGTTGGGCTCATAACAACTTTTGAAGTAGATATTCTTTTGGGGCACTGATTATTTCTCTTGACTGCTGCTATCGATTCTGCCCATCACAGCAACTTGATAAGTTTAGAAATTAATGCAGAAAATTCATAAGAAAACCTCACCAATAAAGTAGAGTAAGGGGAAGAAATAATCAGGTTTTGAAGACAAGGGAGATGAATTTGATCACTCAAAATGTCAATTACAAAAAGATTCAAGAATAGATCATGTAGTAACTCTGGGACACTACAAAAAGACCAAACCTATAAATCTCAGATAAAAGTCAAACACATAGGAAATGTCTTCAACAATATCACTGAGGAAACTTCCCCAATTTAAGGAAAGAGATGCCTAGCAAGGCCCAAGCGATATACAGAACAGGAAGAGCCAGGACCAGGAAAGAAACTCCCCACATCTTGTAATATTCAAAACAATAGATGTACAGAAAATAAAAGGATAATGAAATTTGTAAAATATATCTAATTGCTACAATGGGAAATCCATCAAGAGAAAAACACATTTTAAATTAATGACTATAAAAGCCAGCAGGGATAAGACCAAGGTTCAACAAATTTTGAAAGACAGGAGATATCAGCCCAGACTACTATACCTGACAAAACTAACCACTGTAATTGAAGAAGAGAGGAAACTTTTCATAACAGATTTATGTAATTTATCATTACAAAATTATCTTTACAGAGGATGCTGAAAGAAATATTTATAATGGAAAGACTGTTAAATATGGCCAATAAGCAAAAGAAAAAAAAAAAACAAGCATTTCCAGAACACTAAATAAAATGAGGTATAATAAAACACCACAAAGAAAGCAAATAGGCTAACTGGAAATATTCATCTCTTCCTCTACTCTTCCAAAAGAAATTTCTCCAGTCTTCTGCAGACTCTGTAACAAACCACATGCAGCAGCTTGCTCACTCCCTGCTCCTGAGTGGATCACAAAGCACTTGTTCTCCATACTTCCTTGCCCCAACTCATTGCTTCATCCCAGTTTCAAACAAGTCACTCAGGCCAGGAAAGCAGGTAGGCTAACTGCATATTGTCCCCTCTCCCTCCATTCTTCCAAATCCAATTCACTAGTCTCATCTCCAGCTCTGTAGAAGACCACCTGCTGTGGCATCTTCTCATTCTCTGCTTCCACTCCCAAAGGACAAAGCACATCCTAGTGGAACATCCTGCTTTCCTTCCTTCTGTGAACCTCCTAGCCCCTCCCCCCTCATAGCCTAACTTCATTCTTAAATGTCAGCTCTCAATACACAGAAACATATTTTACCTGGAATCTCCAGTGGCCACACATACCAGAATCACTGAAAAATTTTCTACCAGGCAACACATAGTCACCATACTCTCCTTAAAAACTAGACAGGGCAAAAGAAATTACGGAGCAAAACACCCACCACAAAAGACAAAACCAGATATTAGCACCTAGCATTGAAATCTTCCTAATGTCAGATACATAGATGCCAGCATAGAAACACAATCAATAACAAACAGGAAAATATATTTTTACTACAGCCTTGCAGCCTTACTACAGGAGACTCTTGAGTATTGAAACATAGCTGAAACACAAGAAAAAAGACCTTAAAACAGCCTTCATGATATATAGGGGTAATGCAAGTTAGGATGGAAACTGAGCTAGGTATATAACCTTAAACTCATTGAGATAGATAGATAGATAGATAGATAGATAGATAGATAGATAATAGAATATTAATATCAGTTACCAAATACGTATGGGCTGGACATTGGGAATTGTTATACCTTATAATTTTCATAATTGTGGCAAATTGTTCTTATTGTTTTATATTGTATTTATTATTATAAGAAAAATAGCCTTTTATTAAACTAAAAGGGGGAGCTGTTAGGGGAAAAAGATACACCTTAAATTAAAAAAAAAGCAGATAGGAGGGTGAGGGGGAAGAGAGTAGGTGCACAGGACTGGGATGGGGAGGTGTGAGGGGACTATGATTGAGATGTAACTTGAAGAAATAAATAAATGTTTAAAAAATGAATATTATAGGGACCCTTAAAAATGAAATAAATTCCTAAAGAAATTATGAAAAAACAAAGACTGGGAGGAAAGGAGCAACATAGCTCAAGACTTGAAAGTAGAAATAGAATCGATAAGGAAATTCCAAATTGAGAAAAATCTGGAAATGAAAAATTCAGGAACAGAAACTTCAGAGGCAAGCCTCACCAATAGAATTGGAGAGATGGAAGAAAGAATTTCAGGCACTGAAGACATGGTAGAAGAAGTGGATACCTCAGTGAAAGAAAATGTTAAATCTTAAAAAAAGAAAAATATGGCATAAAACATTCAGGAAATCTGGGACACTATGGGAAGACTAAGTCTAAGAATAATAGAACTAGAGGAAGGAAAATAACCCATGTCAAAGACAAAGAAAATATTTTCTACAAAGTCATAGAAGAAAATGTTCCTTAAAAAGAAAAATATTCCAAAATTAAAGTAAAAGAGTCACACAGAACACCAAACAGATTGAACCAGAAAAAAGAGCCCTTAGCACATGATAATCTAAATGCTAAATGTACAGAACAAAAGTATTAAAGCTGTAATATTTAAAAAGGGAGAAAGATCTGGCGATATATAAAAGCATACCTATTAGAATAGCATCTGACTTCTCAATGGAGACTCTGAAAGACAGAAGGGCCTACACATATGTTTTGCAAACTCTAACAGGCTACAAATGTCAGGTCAAACTATTACATCCAACAAAAATCTCAATTTCAATAGATGGATAAAATAAGGCATTCTTTGAAAACAAAACAAATTTAAGCAATATCTATATACAAGTCCCATGATACAGAAGTCACTAGAAGGAAAACTCCAACCTAAAGATGTTAACCACACCCAACAAAACACAAGGAATAAATAATGCCAGACCACAAACCCAAAGTAGGAGGGTAAACGAGAACATGGGCATGTGTGCGTGCACAGTGCACACACACACACACACACACACACACACACACACACACACACACACACACACAGAGAGAGAGAGAGAGAGAGAGAGAGAGAGAGAGGGGGAGGGGGGGAGGGAGGGAGGGAGAGAAATAACAAAATCAACAAACATTGCTTATTGGTATCTCTCAATATCAATGGTCTGAACTCCAAAATAAAAAAAGATAGACTAACAGAATGGACTTGAAAACAGGATCCATCCTATTGCATCCAAGTAACATACCTTAATTTCAAATAGATCAATACAAAATTAACTCACAAAAATCAGTAACCCTCTTGCATACAAAGGACAAATGGACTGAGAATTTCAAAGAATTCAACGGCCTTCACAATAGCCTCAAATAATATAAAATTTCTTGGGTTAAGTCTAACAAGACAAGCAAAAAAACATATATGATAAAGACTTCAAGACTTTAAGGAAAGAAACCTAAAAAGGTATCAGGAGGTGGAAAGATGTTCCATGCTCATTAGGATAGTAAAATGACCATCCTACCTAAAGTAATCTACAAATTCAATGAAATCTTCATTAAAATTCCAATGCACATCTAGAAAGGACAATTTTGCAGCTTCATATAAAACTATAAAAACCCAGGATAACTAAAAAAAAAAAAAAAAATCCCAAGTAACAAAAGAACTGCTCTTGGTATCACCATACATGATTTCAAGTTATACTAAAAAGCTGTGGTAATAAAAACAGCAAGGTATTGGCAAAAAAAAAAAAAAAAAATCAGATAGATTGATCAATTGAGTTGAATTGAAGATATAGACATAAACACACACACACACCTATGGACACCTGACTTTTGTAAAGATGTTAGAAATACACACTAAGACAAGCATCTTCAACAAATGGTGCTGGTCAAATATGATGGTTGCATTTAGAAGAATGAAAAGAGATCCACACTTTATCACCCTGCACAAAACTCAACTCCAAATGGACCAAAACACTCAGCATACAACTAGATACACTGAACCTGATAAAAGAGAGAGTAGGGAATAATCTTGAACTCATTAGCATAGAAAAAGACTTTCTGAACAGAACATCATTACCACAGACACGAGAACAATAATTAATAAATGAGACCTCATGAAACTAAAAAGATTCTGCAGGCAAGGGACACCAGCATTCAGACAAATTGGCAGCCTTCCCAATGGGAAAAGATTTTTACCACATACACACATATCTGTCACAGGACTAATATCCAAAATGTATACATTCTACTAAAAAATGTAGACATCAGAAAAACAAATAATCCACTTAAAATTGGGGTGAAGATCTGAACATGTTTCTCAAAAGATGAAACTTAAATGTCTGAGAAACACTTAAAGAAATGGTGAACATCCTTAGTGATCAGGGAAATGCAAATCAAAACTACTTTGAGAATCCATCTTACAATTGTCAGAATAGTTAAAATCAATAATATAAGTGACAATTCATGCTGGCAAGGAGGTGGAGTAAGACGAACTCTGATCCGGTGCTGGTGGTAGTCCACATTTATCTAATGTCTTTGCAAATCAGTGTGGCTATTTCTGAGGGAGATGGCGATCAATCTACCTCAAGGTTCAGCTATACCATTCTTGGCCTATATCCAAAGGCCAAGACACTTACTTAATCATGTTCATTATTGTTCTATTCATAATAGCTCAAATTTGGAAACAATTTACATATCTGTCAATGGATGAATGGATAAAGAAAATATAGTTTATTGATCCAATGAAATATTACTAAGCTGTTAAAAATGAAATCATGATATTCTCAGGTAAATGGATGGAATAGGAAAAATGTATCTCAGACTCAGAAAGAAAAATATAGTGTTATTCACTTATATTTGAGTATAAGCTGTTACAGCAATGATAACCAAGCTACAATCCACAGAACCACTAAAGTTTGGTATAGTGTAAGAGACTCAGGTGACAGATTGATCTTTTTAGGAAAGAGCAATAGAATAGCTAGTTATGAATGAGGGACTGATCAAGTTGAGAGGGTAGAGGAGAAAGAATAAGGGAGGAAATACAGGTAAAGATAGACAAGCTTAAGGGCTATTTGAGGGGCTGTATGGAAACCTAATGAAGTAGAGTATTTCTAAAACATGTACATACATGAAGGGTATCTAAATGAAATTGTCAAATTACGAGACAGAGTTCTAACAGGCTATCTCTTCACACTTAATGAAGTTTCCAGTGCTGTAATTCGGTTACATCTATTTAGTTGTTGGCAAAAGAAATCCTATGAGAATCCTCAAACAACCTAGGCTGTTGCCAGACAGTGTTGCTCTTGGCAGACTGACAACCTGGGCCCATTGCTGAAGATACCACCTACATAACTAAATGAATAAGGAAAATTTGAGCTGATGCCTACATAATGCTTTATCCCTATGTGTTAGCATCTTTGGAAGAGAATGATCGCTAACTAAAAAATAAAAAATAAACTTAAAACCAATCCAGCAGCAAACTCTGATCTATCTACAATTGTGTCCTGCATGCAAGATATTTTAGCACAATGGTGGCACAAAGCTTATAGGAATATCCAACTAATAACTGATTTGACTTAAGGCCCTGTCCAGGAGATGGAATCCATTCCTGGCACTGCTTAGGTGACCGAGAACATTAGACTAGAGATCCCAAAATTCTCGGGTAAAACTAAATACCACTGATATGAAAAAATAGCAATAAAATGACAACTAATGATATTCTGCTATACTCATAGATCAGTGCCTTGCTCACCCATCACCAGAGTAGCTTTTTCTTGCAGTAGATGGAATCAAATATGGAGACCCAAAGCCAAACAATATGCAGATAGTGAGAGACCTTGGAACACTTAGTCCTTAATGGGATATCTTCATCAAATCCATCCTCTTTGTGCCCAGGAAACCCTGCAGAAAGAGTTTAAGACCCAGAGGGGATGGAAGATACCAAGAAGACATTAAATTAACATGGCCTAATATCATATGAACTCACAGATACTGATGCAGCATGTACAGGGCCTGCACTGGTCTACATTGGGTCCTTTTGCATATGTATTATGACTTCCTACTTAGGGCTTGTTTTAGAATTCCTGAGTTTGTGAACAAGTGGGTCTGTGTTTCTTCTGCCTTCTTGTGTGCTCTTTTCTAACTTTTTTTAAAAAATACAATTCTAATGTGTTGGTTTCTGTGATATCTTTTTATATTTTAGTTTATTGTAAATTTTTCATTTTTTTTAAGTATTCCTTGAAATTGTGTATGTTTTCTAATGGAAAACAGAAAAGAAGTATATCAGATAGAAAAGGAGGTGAGAAGAAACTGGGAGGAGTTGAGAGAGGAGAAACTGTAATCAGGATATATCACATAAGAACAAATTCAATTTCTGTTGGATAAAGGTCTTGTACCACCCTTTCTAAGGTACTCTCTGACTGGATAATCAAAGTTGCTAATGGCCATTTAGCTGGGCAGAGAGAGAATAGGAAGGTGGAACTTTCTGGGATTAACTAAGGAATCCTGGGAAGAGACAAAGGAAATCTCTCTTTCCATGAGGACTCAGAAGCAGCAGGACATCTGGGTGTGAGGTCTGTGAGCTCTTAAAGTACAGCAAACCACATGGCGGATTGAGAATAGTTGGTTCAGTTAACTTAGATTAGTTAATTGAAAGTCAGCAAAGGCCTAAGTGTTGAAATATTAATAGGTCTTGGTGTATTTAATTATTAGGAAAAGGCCACAGTGGGTATCTAGCCTCCAGCTGAGGCCCCACCAGGCCTATTGGCTTCCTGTCCGGTAGCCACCGGCTGCTCCGCTGTCCTACTATAACAGTTTATTGTTGTTAATAAACATATTTGTTAACAGAATTATGGTTGCAGGTGGTGAAGGCCACCTTTGGTCCAGGGCTTTATCCTAAGGACAGGTCACGCCACCAATAAGGCAAGTCAGGCCCATCAGGTCTACAGGTTTCCCAAAGGGCCACAGCCTGTGCTGGCCTAATAAAACAGTTTATAGTTATTAAAAATATCTTTGTTAACAAGGTTAAGGTCTCAATTTTCAAACAAAACAAAACAAAACTTCCTTTAGGATCTCACCAAATTTTCAAGAAAACAGAAAAGTGGGAAAACTTCAGCATGGCATTGTTTTTCAGGCAGCAGGTGGGAGGGAGAACAGATTAACACAATTGGGATTGATTCCTAAATGTAAAGGCACACTCACCCTTTAAACTCATATAAAAGCCATTGCTGGACTTCAGCATTGGTGCACTTGGGGTACAGGCATAAAATTCAGTGTAGAAAACTGGTTCTATATTTTGTGAGGAGAGATAAACCTACTGAGTAGAAGACAAGTGAATAGGTCCTCTTCAGAATTACTGTAGACAAGGCTTCTTTCTAACAATTATGGAGATTTATTACCTTATAAGCAAGACAAAAGATGCTCTCACAAGACTGGGCATTTAGTATAGGAGGACCATCTTCAACTTGGTAGCATTTTATCTAAAAATTTACTTAGAGTATTCTCACACCTGTGGGAAACTTCCAAGGCATTATTTTAAATTACTCCTCCAGGGCAGAAACCCACACAAACATACTAAGAGTTGATTCTGTGTCAGTATCTCAGTTTCCACAAATACTTTCTGTGACTTATCCTGTGTAAGAACATGGGTCTGGTTGATTTTTTTTATATATATACAAAATTGCACCACTTTAATTAAGGCTTTTAGTTTATATTTGGCCACCTCAAAGTCGTTATAACATCAGGTTGGTCAGTTTAAATACTCTGGCTCCCTGTTGGATGGTCACACAATCTTTACTCCCAAATGTTAATGCATACAAAGCAACAAGGCATTCTTAAGTAGAACAGCAATAGTTATTGCAAATTAGGCCTTGTGACCAATTACACATGATTAAAATTACTTCCCACATTCACATCCACAGTACTCATCCACCATTTAACATCTCAACCAAAATGTTACACATCTGAAACAATCACTACCAGGTGAAGAAACTAAACCTGTATATTTGGTAATGCAGACACACATATGCATGAGCAATCAAGGGAGTCACAGTGAGAAATTACAGCTGCAGAAACCTGAAAATGATTTACAAAAATTATTAAATCATTAAAAAATTGTTTGAAAATATATACTTCTTATTGTAGACCCCCACTGTACACACAACTATAAACATTGTTCCATATGTAAACAAAAAAGGAAACATAGAATAAGGAGATTTGAAAAGTCTGGACATTTCCTTCCCAACAGATATTAAAGGCAACATCTTTAATCTAAGACATTATACTGAAAGGACTATCATATTTTAAAGACAAGATCATTGTCTCCACAGGTTTTTGAAAAATTAAAAAAAAAACTATATAGCCCTGTTAATCAAAGCCCTTATTTTGTATAATACAATGATAATGACCTTGAATTTAAAAAAATTACAACAAGCTGCAAGTATCAAAGAAGTGAAGTTATCTGGAGTAGTCTATATAGGAGCTCTTTGGACTTTTATTATGCTAAAATAGTGATGCTTTTAGGATTTACATTATTGTACTCTCCAATACAAAATATCGGGTGTGTTAAAGTATACAGTACACCATTTTCATACATGTTCAACATTGGTGGATGAAGAATGTCTCTTAGCAGTAATACTAGATGTAGCCTCTGGTTTTACCAGCTGCATACTCTAGAACCATTATATAAGTAAAAATCTCTCGTGATTACTTCTAAGAGATATTCTTCATGGGTCTGGTTGATTAAGGAAACTTTTTTGAGCCTTGTCTGAGCAGTGAGGGTAATGCTGGCTAAGCTTCGAAAAAAAACTGAGGGCACTCTATGTTATGTTTGCTTTGAATAGGAATGTAAAGGTACATAAATTTCATCACATAATGACACTTGCAATAACCTAATATAAATGTCATTTTCTTTATAGCAATATGATTACTAAAAGAACACAGGATGGAACCACATGCTTATTTGTTTCATTGAAATTTACATATTTTACTTGTGTTATAAAACTTTTTACTTGTTTTAATATTCCACTTATATTTTTCTGTAAATAAAAGTGCTAACTTGTCATGTGAAGTCATTGTTTCTATTTATTATTTAATCTTTGTTTTAAAACAATGAAGCAACTAACTATTTTATAGACTTACTGACTCTTCTCAGCATAACTGAGATAAACTCTTCACTGTTTAGGATAAAAAACACATCTAACTATTCTGCATATATGCATATTTTTAAATAAAAGATCTCTAGTTTTCTTTTTGTGGCCAAGGACTAAAAAAAAAAAAAAAAAAAAAAAATCATGTGTTTCTAAATATATACAAGCTACCAATCAAGATGAAATAAGTAATTTAAATTGACCAATACCAGAGAGATAAAAACAGTAATTAAAAATCTCCCATCTAACAATAGCCCAGGCCAGGTGGATTCAGTGGCAAATTCTACTAGACCTTCAAAGAGCTAACTTGAGCTGTTTTTAAACTATCACACAAAACAGAAAAGGAATATTCCAAAATTCTGTATGCAAAGCCAAAACTATCCTTATATCAAAACTAGAAAAAGGTCCAATTACAACTAAAAAGGAAAGTTATAATCCGATATATTCCATTGGCATAGATTCGAAAGTTCTCAATAAAGTATGTTCAAATCAAATTCTAGAATACATTAAAATATTATCCATGGTAATCAAGTTAGCTTCATCCCAGTGACAAAGAGATAATTCAACATACATGAGTCAGTATATGGCATCAGTCACAATAACCTCAAAATGTCTTGGAAGACATTAACCAAGGAAAAGACTTGAACTATGAAAATTTTAAGAATACACCAGGATATCAGATTAAAAGACCACTGTCTTAGGGTTTCCATTGCTGTGAAGAGACTCCATGACCAAGACAAATTGTGTATAAAGGACAACATTTAACTGGGATTGGCTTACAGTTTCAGAGGTTAGTCCATTATTGTCATGGTTCTACATCTTGATTTGTAGGCAGGTAAGAGGAGCCTACTTCCATTGTGGGTAGAATTTGAGAATATATGACCTCCCTGCCACCAAAGTGACCCACTTCCTCTAACAAAGCCACACCTCCTCCAATAAGGCCACTACTCCTACTAGTGCCACTCCCAAGGCCAAGCATTCAAACATATGTGTCTACGGGGGTCATACCTATCAAATCACCACAACCCACAACCTCCTATGTTTATGGATTTGTAGAATATAATTATATATAATTTAATTCTATTTTTTATTTTACATTACAATCATAGCCCCCTCCTCCCCCTCCTCTGGGTCCTGCTCTTTCATCCCCTTCTCCCATCCTCCCTCCCCTTCTCCACAGAAAAGGGGAATCCCTTCCCTCCCTCACCCATACAGTCCTACCCTGGCATATCAAGCTGCCTCAGGTCTGAGTATGGCCACCCTTCCCAAAACAATGTACAGATTCTATACAATAATTTTAATTAAATTCTTTGCAGAAACTTAAAAAATTCAAATTTCATATGAAAATATCAAAACACAGAATAATCAGAATAATCAACAGCAACAAGAAACACTGCTAGAATTATCACTTCAACAGAGCTTTAGTAACAAAACAAATGGTATTGACATAAAAACAGACTTACTGATTAGTGGGATAGAATGAGGATCAATATATAAATTCAAACTCTTACACCCATCTCAGTTTTAACAAAAAGGCCAACAATACACACTGGAGACAAGACAGCATCTTCAATAAACTGCTTCATGTCAAACTGGACTTCTTCATATAGAAGAATAAAGTAAGATCCATATTTCTCACTGTATTAGTCACCTTTCTTTTGCTGCCAGGGTTCTAGAATCTGAAGAAGATATGTGATGTTGGTTAAGGTTAAGAAGCTGACTACCAGTTGGCTTTCAAACATGTGGCCCTGAATACCTTGAGTCATTTTTATTAAGCAATCACAAGCCTGCTCGCCTGAACAGTGGCATCATTAGTTATTTTAATTAGAGGATATATATATATATATATATTAATATGTATATTTATACCTGCACATATAAGCTTATTTAAAGATTCATAACATCAGTACTACATAAGCTCCCTCATTACAAAAAGCCCCCAATAGATTCCTTTCCTTCTTCCCCCTTCCCACTGGGCCAAACACCACCTAAACTTATTTTGCATTACAAAGCATAATTTCAGCTAGCCAAAAATAAATGTCTAGCCAAGCATTTTCTATGGTCATAGGCACATACCCAGATGACAGTAAATGTGGTTACATAGTTATGCAAGGTAAGAGACAGATTAAATATTTGTAGGTGTAAGTCCATTCATCAAATATCACCCCTCTGTCATGATGTTTTCTAACTGTAGGAAGGGACATGGTCATTGTACCAAACAATCTTTCCTGATATACACCTCTCAGTTTCTGAAACTATCTTTATATGAACCATTTTTTAAAAATATCTATTGATCAGACACAGCTTCCCCATTTTTGTCTCTGCTAATCAGATATAGCTTCCCCATTTTAAGGCTCTGTTGATCAGACATAGATTCCTTAGAACAGTTATGCAAGCAGGACTCACTATTGCAACTATTATTTTTAAGGGGGCTTGTCACACCCCCTTTGCTTTTAAACATCTATTATAGGTTTCTACCCCACTTCTGAATAAAATACACATAGACACGTTAGATTTATAATAAGCTTTAAGACATAGAGCTGGACAGACAGCAATCCTCTAAGCTATCTTGCTATTTTCCAGCATTGTACCCCAATATTACTTGCCATATGTTCTGCTTGGGATGGTTCTGTTCCATCAAGCCATCCATCATAGCCTCATGTTCATGGTCTATACTGTGCCATGGTGACCTCTTTCCTCTTCCTTTCCTGTCCTTGTGGTCTTTGTGGTGTCTTTTGAGACCCACCACTCAGTTCTTAGTTCTACCTGTTTATTATCTCCCACCCAACTACAGACTATCCAGCCTTTCATTAACCAATCAGATATAAGCATTCTTACATCACATTGATGCAGGAGATGGTTCAATATTCATAAATTTGACTGTGTCTAGAAAGTAACCAGATCTCAGAGCACAGAATTCAGTATACGAATATACAGTGCACAAGACAATTCTCCAACATCACCTCTTTTAGTCCAATAAAAGGCTCTTTTTCTTGTAATAATAAACTACATACAGTAAGAACAATTTTGAAACAATTATGAAATCTGTCAGGTGAGAATTACACTCATAATGTCCAGTCTATTTGTTTTTGGCAATTTTTAGAATGTACCCTTCTATCTCTCCTACCTTGGTGAGTTCATAGTTCTGCACTTAAGTCATTTCCTATAATATCTTGCATTTGTCAACCTAAAAATCTACTTAGATCTAAATTATGTGTTTAAAACATGCTCTTAAATCCTAAAAAACTGATGTTTAATGTGAGACTATAACCATCTAATCTTCAACTCCATCAGAGACCTGAGAAAGATAAATATTACCTGAGTAAACAGAAAATGCAGAACAAGAAGATTCCAAAACTATAGAAATGAGACAGTTAGCTGCCTGTAGAGATACCCAAAAATTCTCTATAACATTGGAGCATCATTTTCAGGCTTCTGGACTAGTATATATGACAGACATATTTGTGAAGCAGGAATTATGAAGAATTACTTACTTAGTCTTGAAAAAGTTCAGCAGACAACTTAACTGTCATCCAAGTTTTACCTACTTTGGACAACATTCTGTCTGCAGAGGGATTAAAAGTATTCTTTGCTCAATGGCTAGCTTTTCACAGTTGAATGCATCTTCTAATGGAGGTTCTTTGATGCTCGTCATCATCTTTCAAGTTGAACAGGGAGACACCAGGAGTTGATATGTTTGTCAAAAAAATCTTAAATTAATTTAAAAAACCTTTAAATATCATATTCTGTAAGTTTCTGAGGTTTTTGAAGACCATCTATCTATCATCTATCTATCTATCTATCTATCTATCTATCTATCTATCTATCATCTATTTATCTATCTTATTCCTGAATAGGGAAACATTGCTTATATTTTTGGGGGATAAATCTAGTCTACAGTCTAACATGACCATGAATTTGAATAACTATTAATTTGCATTACTTAATTTTCCTCAACAAGTTGTAAGAGCAGCTATCAAAAGGACTAGAACTAAATCTTGTATTTTTAAATGAGTTTCATAGGCACAATACCTTATATAAGAGTTGAAACATAAATACATTATGTTGGAATAAAAGTAACCTTGATTTATCTATCGATTTACAAAGATTTATACCAATGAAAACCTCAAACCTGTATCTATATACAATAATCCACATCAAAGTAAAAATATTTGAGAATAGCAATAGCTCCACAGTTAAAGGGTAGATTCAATAATATACCCTTTTATTCTAATGTTCTTTTATTATTTTTATATACACTATTTTATTCTTTTCAATACTTCTCCACACATTAATCCCTGGGTTTAGTCTCCTTTACGTCTTCCTCACCAAAACCATGTAACCATTTGTAATCAAATGACCAAAAGCCACCCACCCCTCTTTTAAGAAAATTAGAAATTGTCCTCTTAAGTTTGCTTTTTTTATTTGGGGGGTGAATATGTATATATTTTTGGAGTCCAAGAAACATTGAGAATATGGTTGTCTTAAGAAAGCTAGCTGTCACATTTGTTGTCCAGTCTCTGTGTACTGTGAAAATGTAGGTTTATTTGAAATCCATCTGGAACAGTCTGATTGGATCAAGCAGAAAACTGGAACACATAGGTCAGTATCTCAATATCCTCCAGGATGAATCTTGTCAGGTCTGTTCCAACTTCACTGGTGTTTGATTCTTTTGTTCTGTAAACATATAAACTCTCACAAATAATATACAGTTCTGTAATTACATATGTATGGAATGTGCAATGTGCACAGATCAGTTGAAGATGATTCTTTGCTCTTTGTTTGAGCAAGTGAAAGATATCAGTCCTTCTTTATAAGCTAGCTTGGATTGTAACCAAACTTCAAATAAGTCTCATGCCTTATTTTTTTTCCTTTATTTTTTATTTCTTCAAGTTACATCTCAATCGCAGTCCCCTCCCTATTCCCCCTCCAGTCCCACCCTCCCACCCTCAACCCCCCATCCTCTTCCCTTTTTTTTTTCTTTTAAGTTTAAGGTATATCTTATTTCCCCCTACAGTTTCTCCTTTCAGTCCAACAAATGGATCTTTCTCTTATAATAATAAATACAATACAGTACAACAGAGGTAATTAGGCCACAGCTATGAGGGTTATATGGCTTAACGTACATTCCCAATGACCAGTCCATATGTATTTGGTACATGAGTTTAACATTCTATTATCTAAACATCTCCATGAGTTTAAAGTTCTATATCTGATTCAACATTCATACTAATTGCAACAAAATTTTAAAAGTATCTTCTTAGATGTATAACACTCTCTTGACTCCTAAACAACTCAAAATTTAATTATGAGACTTTATCTGTTCTTCAATCACCTCAGAGACCTGAAGTCACATGCCTTATAAAAGGACAGCATGATGAATCCTGAGAACTTTGTAGTGACCAGATTTATTGGCTATATGTAAACGTTCATGTTTTCGCTTCTCTCAGAGTTATTTCATATAGAATACTCAGCATTATACGTTACTCATTTGGTCTTTTTTATTTCCTTCTTCCCACCTGCAGGCAACATCTTCAGGAGGCTTTCCCTGTCAAATCTGAAGCTTATAAATTTGGATGTAATCCAAAGCCTTTCTTTTCCTGTTTGTGTAACCATAA
The DNA here is from genome assembly GCA_907164525.1 of Lophiomys imhausi. NCBI lineage: Eukaryota > Metazoa > Chordata > Mammalia > Rodentia > Muridae > Lophiomys > Lophiomys imhausi. The sequence goes on from CAJQZJ010033849.1 coordinate 5,077,385, forward strand.
AGACTCTTTCCTGACATAACATGCCTTTTGTCCTCCAGTATGAAGTCAAGATAAGTATAGATTGACTTAATTCAACAGTCCTTTTTTTTTGTCTAGGTATGCTCCATTTTGACTTCTCTCAAAGAGGATGCATAAACTTACCAGCATCATAGAACATACAACCATTTTCATGGTGATAATCAAATCAAAATTGCATGGGGTCCAACTGTCCTCTTCCACAATGATATTTATTCATATATTACTTTATCAAGACAAGATTCCTGTGTGGACCCCTGACTCTGCTTCTGTTCCTCAAGTGTTGGGATTAAAGGCATGCATTTGTTTAATTTTTTAGCATCTATATACCTTTGAAAAATATTTTTATCCATTTTCATCTCTTTCTCCATTCTTTGGAGATTTTTTAATGTGGATTTATTTATTTATTTATTTATTTGAGCTCATTGTGAACAGGAAAATATTTTTTTAAACAAGACCCAAGTAGCCCAGGTTTTAAGACCAACAATTAGTAATTTGGAATTCAAAAGCATCTGTATAGCATTAAAATCATCATTTAGCTAAAGTGGCAGTGTATAAAATGGGAAAAAGTGTTTGCTGCTACACATCTGACAGTGGGTTATTTTTCTAGAATCTGTGAAACTAATAATAATAACAATAACTATAATAACAACAATAAACTTAAGCATTAAGACATGCAACCTAATAAAACTTCGGGTATAGATCTAAACAGAAAATTCTCAAAACTTGAAATACAGCAACATTAAAAAATGTTCAACATCACAAAAATGCAAATTACAAGTATGTTGAGATTTCATTTTACCCCAGTCAGAATAGAAAAGAACTAAACAATCAATGAAAGTTTTTGGCATGAATTGAAGAAGAAAATTGAAATCTGGTATATATGCTATAGAAACCAATGAGGTAGTACCTGAAAAACCCTGAGAAAAACCAACCACATTATCTAAGTATGCTACTCTTGGATGTATACCCTAAGGACTCACTATTTTATATAATATACCTGTGTATCTATCTTTGCTGTTGATTTATACAATAACCAGTAAGTTGAAATAACCTCCATGACTTATCAACTGATGAAAGAATAATGAAAGTACGCATATTTACATAATTGAGTTCCTAGGGTCTTATGGAAAAATAAGTTACAGTATTCATAGTCAAGTTAATGTAGTTGGAAACAATCCTTTCAAGAGTGGTAACCAATACTCATATATACATAAATATATTATCTTTTATTTGTGGATGTTAACTTTGAATATTCAGGAAAGTGTTTTGGATAGAAAGTACCCATAGAGGTCAAGTAATCAGAAATTAGCCACTGGGAGGTGATTGCAAGGAAGGAGAGAGTAAATGCAGAGGTATTACAGCTAAAAGAAATAAAGGAACAGGAAGATTTAAATGCGGTTGGGGCAAGTTAGAGGAAGGAATATAGGAAGGGCAGCACTTGACACTAAAGAACATTTCAAAAAATCAGATATACTTGCTAGCTGGTGATTTTCTTCAAAATTAGGTAATAATATGATAGACAACACTGCCAAACATCACTCCTGCTAATGAGGTTTCAATTTCTATCTGCTTCTTTCAATGAACACTCAATATTATACCAAGTTTTTCCTTTTGAGAATTCTCTTTCTTAATACATTACTTTAAGTTATGAGATTATTACAAGTACTTTCCTCACATTAGGTATTGTCTTTTAAGAAACAAATATTACCTGAGTAATTTTAAGTCAGCTTTAGCAACTAACATCAGACTGAAGAAAGGATTTTGTCTCAATGCATACATACTGAGTAATATGGTTAAATAATTACTCTAAAGATATATTGGATGTATTTAAAATGCATTTAACCACAGTTACATTTTTTTTTCAGATAAGAAAAGTAATGGCAGGAGAGTTACTTTGTGGTTAAAAAAGATAACTGGATTACAAACAAATGTGTATTTTCTTATTTTGTAGCCAATCAGATAATATAATTTAAAACAATATGTGGTTATGCATGAGGGAATAAGGGAATTATTTATTTGAATACATGCTCATCATTTTTAAAATTCCTCAATACTAAAATAACAATATTTTACTGAACAATTTTTGCTCATTAAGGACATTATATTTATCACAAGACTTTGAGAGTTAAAAAAAAAGATGAACAGTTTCAATGTTATGTTTGTGGAGTACTAGTAGATAAGAATTATAATACCGTTTTCACACAAACTCAGAATAAACTTTTCTTATTCTTTTTTCACTACTGAAGATTGAACACAGGGCTCTGTGAATGCTAGTAAAGGACTAACTGATCTACATTTTCAGCTCAACTGTAATTAACTTACAAAGTTTGTGTGTATGTGTGTGTGTGTGTGTGTGTGTGTGTGTGTGTGTGTGTACATGTACATACATGGACATGTACACCAATGGGGATTAGGCCATAATATGTATTTCTCTAACACTTCTCTTCCTTTTGCAACAGAGTGGCTTTTGAGCCTGACCCTTGCTGATTCAGTTGGGCAGACTGGCAAGCTCCTGGGATCTACTACCTCTGCCCCACATCACAGAGGCCTCAGAGATGTGTGGATGTTTGTAGATTTTCCACTAGAGTTCTGGGGGTTTGAGCACTAGTCCTCTTATTCTTCCACCAAGTACTCATCTACTCAGCTATATTCTCAGACCTTTTTCCTCACTTTTTAGGGGGTAGAGGGTGGGAGGGCGGGACTTTGAGGGGTGGAAAGAGGACACTGTGAAGAAGATATAACCTGAAGTAATAAATAAATATTTTTTAAAAGGTACCCTTGAATATTATTTTTCAGCCTAGTACAGTATAAAAATTTCTCCATAATGAACCATAGCCCACTTACCCTTTTCCCCTCATTGCAGTTTTCATTCTGGACTAGATGCAAAAAAAGAAAAAAGAAAAAAAAGAAAAATGGAACCTCTGGATATGTGATGCAATATTTCTAGAGGTGGGAGCTACAGTTAATGAAACTGTGTCAGAGCAGGTGTGCAGCAGTGTGCTTAAGCTTTTTTCATACTCTTCTGAGTTTCTTTGGGGAGCAAAGAAACTTTTAAGAAGTCTGCTGTTGACTTGCTTGTTACTAAAATCCACTCATGCTTGCAAATGGAGATGGGCTACACTTGACCACATTTAAAATTACATGACCGGTACTCAGGGGGGGACCCAAGATGGCGGTGGCCTGCGAGGACGAATTTTGATTTTGGGGTCAACAGTCACAAGGCGGCAAGTGTTGCAGGATGCTGTACAAAGGGCATGCCCCCTTCTAAATCTCACCCAGCTACACAGGGACAACGGAAGATCCCTGGGCAGCACGCCTTTTCCCACTCTCGGACACGCTAGGAAGCCAATGGTCCTGGGAATAGGGATAACCCATCCCCCAAAAGGAGAGAGACTCCCGGTAAGTTCCAACCTAATACCCAGAGGGCAGATTCAGAACCCACGCAGAGATAATCCCCACCCTGCTGGGTACTCCCAGGTCCCACACAGACAATCCAATTATCTGGCAAAAGGTTACGACCCTTGGAAGTGAGCATAGCTCTGCTGCAAATTGCATTCAGACTGCAGATCGCAGTCTGTGACGTCACTGGCCAGTTTCCAAGCCGTGGGAGTGGCAAGGCTATTGGAGATGAACTTCAGATTTACCCACTACAGGAACCAACCACAGACAAACTGTGAGATATGCGAAACTGTCTTATATCGGACTTTTGTACTAGTAAGGGCCCTTCCAGCAGGGAACCAGAGCTTACTTATACACAGCTCTGCCACCTGGATTAGTTAGGTCTCCACCTGGGAGGTGGGACTTAATGACTCATCTTATAGGGTGGAGTAAGGCAACTCGAATCTTACACCAAAGTGCCCCCTTTGGACCCAAGTCCAGAAGACAACAAAAAAAATTCCACATGGCTAGAGGTCCCAGACAAAAAAAAAAAAAACAGAGCGAAATGTCTCCAACAAAAGAAAGCAACACTATTACCTCCAGCCCGAACCACCTCACCACAACTGAAACACATAAAAGGTTGACAATTCTACATTAAGGAAAGTGATAGAGTCCCTTCAAAAAGAACATAAAACTATGAAGGAATTCAAAGAAGCCAAAATTTTACAAGTCAAAACAACGAATAACACCATTAAAGAGCTCCAAGCCAAAGTGACCCAGGTTGAACAGAAAAAGGATAGAGCAATGAAAGATCTCCAGACAAAAACAAGCAAACTGGAGAAGGAAATGTACAAAACAAACAATACCATTCAAGACATGAAAATAGAAATGGAAACAATAAAGAAAACACAGTCAGAGTTAAAAGAGGAAATGGAGAATCAAGAGAAAAGATCAGGAACTACAGATGTGAGTATGAAAAATAGGATGCAAGAGATGGAAGACAGGATCTCAGGCATGGAAGTTTCGATGGAAGAAATCAGTACAACATCCAAACAAAATGAGAAAGCTAAAAAATCTCTAACCCACAACATCCAAGAAATCAAGGACTCAATGAAAAGACGGAACCTAAGAATTATAGGCATAGAGGAAAGAGAAGACTCTCGACTACATGGTCCAGGAAACATCTTCAACAAAATCATAGAAGAAAACTTCCCAAACCTAAAGAAAGAGATGCCAGTAAAAATCCAAGGGGCTTACAGAACACCAAACAGATTAGATCAGAAAAGAAACTCCTCTCGCCACATAATAATAGAAACTCCAATGTAGAGAACAAAGAAATGATATTAAAAGCTGTAAGAGAAAAAGGCCAAGTCACATACAATGGCAGAACCATCAGAATCACACCTGACTTCTCCTCAGAAACTTTAAAGCTAGAAGGTCCTGGATGGATCTCCTACAAGCCCTGAGAGAATATAGGTGCCCAGGCAGACTACTATACCCAGCAAAACTATCAACATAGAAGGAAAAAACAAGATATTCCATGACAAAATCAAATTCAAACAATATCTCCTCACAAACCCAGCCCTACAGAAGATCCTAGAAGGAAAATTCCAACACAGAGAAGATAATTACACCCAAGAAAACAGAGGAAATGGAAACCTCCACAGCAACTAAACAAAAAGAAACACAAGACAGCCAGCTATAGCAAAATAATGGGAAATAACAACCCCTGGTCACTAATATCCATCAACATCTATGGGCTCAACTCGCCAATAAAAAGACACAGACTTACGGACTGGATCCATAAACAAGACCCATCTTTTTGCTGTATACAAGAAACACACCTCACTATTGAAGATAAACACTATCTCAGAGTAAAGGGCTGGGGAAAGGTTTTGTAAGCAAATTGACCCAGGAAACAAGCTGGAGTAGCCAACCTATTATGAAACAAAATAGACTTCCAATTGAAGTTAATAAAAAAAGACAGAGAAGGGCATTACATACTCATTAAAGGAAATATCCACCAAGAGGTCATCTCAATATTGAACATTTATGCCCCAAATACAAAGGCACCTACATTTATAAAAGAAACGCTTCTAAAACTTAAATCGCACATCAATCCAAACACTTTAATAGTGGGAGACTTCAAGACCCCACTCACAACTATGGACAGATCATCAAGACAGAAGCCAAACAGAGAAATAATGAGTCTAACAGAGATCATGAACCAAATGGACCTAACAGATATCTACAGAACGTTTCACCCAAACACAAAAGAATACACCTTCTTCTCAGCACCTCACGGAACCTTCTCCAAAATCGACCATATAGTTGGACACAAGGTAGCCTCAACAGATACAAGAAAATTGAAATAACCCCTTGTATCTTATCAGAACCATGGAACAAAGCTGGACTTCAATAGCAAAAGAATCAACACAAAGTCTACACTCACATGGAAATTGAACAACTCTTTACTAGAGGACCACTGGGTCAGGGAAGAAATAAACAAGGAAATCAAAGACTTCTTAAAATCCAACGTAAATGAAGACACAACATACCCAAACCTATGGGACACAATGAAAGCTGTGCTACGAGGAAAGTTCATAGCACTAAGTGCCTTCAAAAAGAAAATTGTGAAAGCTCAAATTAGCGAATTAACAGCTAAACTGGGTGAATTGGAAAAAAACAAGCAAACACTCCCAAGAGGAGCAGAAGGCAGGAGATCATCAAACTTAGGGCTGAAATCAACAACTTAGAAACAAAAAGAACTCTACAAGAATCAATGAAACCAGGAGCTGGTTCTTCGAGAAAATCAACAAAACAGACAGACTCTTAGCCAAATTAACTAAAAGACAGAGGGAGAAAACACAAATCAACAAACTCAGAAATGAAAAGTGAGAAATAACAACAGACATTGAGGAAATCCAGAGAATATTTGGATCCTACTTTAAAAAATCTATACTCCACCAAATTTGAAAACTTAAGTGAAATGGACAATTTTCTTGATAGATTCCACCTACCGAAGCTAAATCAAGATCAGATAAACAGATTAAACAGCCCTATAACCCCTAAGGAAGTAGAAACAGTCATTAAAAACCTCCCAACCAAAAAAAGCCCAGGGCCAGATGGCTTTAGCACGGAATTCTACCGGACCTTCAAAGAGGAGCTAACACCAATACTTTTCAAACTCTTTCACAAAATAGAATCTGAAAGAACATTGCCAAACTCATTCTATGAGGCCACAATCACCCTGATTCCTAAACCACACCAAGACCCAACAAAGAAAGAGAACTTTAGACCAATCTCCCTCATGAACATAGATGCAAAAATACTTAATAAAATACTAGCAAACCGAATTCAAGAACACATCAAAAGTATCATACACTATGATCAAGTAGGCTTCATCCCAGGAATGCAGGGATGGTTCAACATACGAAAGTCTATCAACGTCATTGACCATATAAACAAGATGAAAGAAAAAAACCACATGATAATCTCGCTAGATGCAGAAAAAGCATTTGACAAAATCCAACAGCCCTTCATGCTAAAAGTTCTGGATAGAACGGGCATACAAGGACCGCACCTAGAAATAATAAAGGTAATATACAGCAGGCAAGTGGCCAACATAAAAATAAACGGAACGAAACTTGAAGCATTTCCTCTAAACTCAGGGACAAGACAAGGATGTCCAATCTCACCATATCTCTTCAATATAGTACTTGAAGTCCTTGCTAGAGCAATAAGACAACTAAAGGACATCAAGGGGATAAATATCGGAAATGAAGAAGTCAAATCCCTATTTGCAGATGATATGATAGTATACATAAGTGACCCCAAAATTCTACCAGAGAACTCTTACAGCTGATAAACACCTTCAGCAAGGTGGCTGGATACAAAATTAACTCAAAAAAAAAAATCAGAAGCCCTTGTTTAAACAAAAAAAAAATGGTCTGAGAAAGAAATAAGGGAAACAACCCCCTTCACAGTAGCCCCAAACAACATAAAATACCTGGGGTAACTCTAACCAAGCAAGTAAAGGACCTGTAAAACAAGAACTTCATGCCCTTGAAGAAAGAAATGGAGGAGGCCTTTAGAAGATGGAAAGATCTCCCATGCTCATGGATAGGTAGGATCAACATAATAAAAATGGCCATCATACCAAAACCAATATATAGTTTCAATGCAATTCCTATCAAAATACCAACACAATTTTTTATAGACTTGGAAGGAGCTATTCTCAATTTCATATGGAACAACAAAAAGCCCAGAATAGCTAAATCAATCCTGTACAATAAAAATACATCTGGAGGTATTACCATCCCAGATTTCAAGCTGTACTACAGAGCAATAGTTGTAAAAACGGCATGGTATTGGTATAGACACAGACCAGTAGATCTATGGAATCGAATTGAAGATCCAGAAATAGACCCACACACTTATGGCCACCTAATTTTTGACAAAGAAGCCAAAACGGCACAATGGAAGAAGGACAGCATCTTCAACAAATGGTGCTCGTCCAACTAGATGTCCACTTGTAAAAGAATGAAATTATATCCATACTTATCACCTTGTACAAAACTTAAGTCCAAGTGGATCAAAGACCTTAACATAAGGCCGGTCACACTAAATCTACTAGAAGAAAAAGTGGGAGAAAACCTCTAACAAATTGGCACAGGCGACAACTTCCTGAACAGAACACCAACAGCTCAGGACTTGAGATCAACAATCAATAAATGGGACCTCATGAAACTGAAAAGCTTCTGTAAGGCAAAAGACACTGTCATTCTAACAAAATGGCAGCCTACAGACTGGGAGAAAATCGTCATCAACCCCACATCTGACAGAGGGCTAATATCCAAAATATACAAAGAACTCAAGAAATTAAATGCCCAGAAACCAAATAATCCAATCAAAAAATGGGGTACATAGCTAAATAGAGAATTCACAAAGGATGAATCCTTAATGGCTGAGAAACACTTGAAGAAATGCTCAACATCCTTAATCATCAGAGAAATGCAACTCAAGATGACTCTGAGATTCCATCTCACACCTGTCAGAATGGCTAAGATCAAAAGCTCAAATGACAGCACATGCTGGCAGGGTGTGGAGAAAGGGGTACCCTACTCCATTGCTGGTGGGAATGCAGGCTTGTGCAACCACTCTGGAGGTCAGTATGGAGATATCTTAGAAAACTTGGAATAGCTTTGCCTCAGGAACCAGCCATACCACTTCTGGGTATGCACCCAAATGCCTCTTCATGGAATCATAAGGAAGTTTCCTCATCTATGTTTATAGTAGCCTTATCTGTAATAGCTAGAAACTAGAAACAACCCAGACGTCCCTCAACCGACGAATGGGTCAAAAAACTGTGGTACATCTATACAATGGAATATTATTCATCTATCAGGAACAATGAAATTATGCATTTTGCAGCCAAATGGATGGAGCTAGAAAAGCTCAACCTGAGTGAACTAACCCAGAGTCAGAAGGATGCATATGGCATCAATTCAATTATAGTCGGATTTTAGCTACAGTAGAAGGTATCAATACTACAACTAACACACCAAAGGGAACTTCGACATAGACTTCTTATTTTTAATTTTAAATTTTTATTTATTTTTTATATAGTAGTTATATTTTTTAGTCTTTTTTATCTATTGTCTGCTTATTGGTTTGTTTGTTTAGTATTTCTCTCTCCCGGGCAACGAGACACTTTTCGTTGATGGTACTGCTTCGTAGACCCCCAATGAATGAGGAGGCTCTTGGCCCTCATACGACCTCTCAACTGAGATGAGGGACTGTTATATAAGGACACCCCACCCCAGAGAAATAGGATGGAAGGGTTAGAATGTAAAGAAAAAAAATGAAATGGGATGTTTCAGCCTTTTACTACTAATTGTCATAAATTGTTTAGGATAATTAAGAAATGTAAACTAATGGTTATGCAAGCCGGTCATTCTGTTAGGTACTATGACAGCCTATTATAGTTACTTTCTAAGCTAATCAGAAATAAACCTGCTAGGAGACAAGCAACATCTGCTTATCCTAATATAAGAGATAGATAGGGCCTCTTCAAAAACATCAAGAGATCTGCAGAATATGGCATTCAAAGATGTTTTCATAACTTTAGATTTTTTATATCAAGACATATCAACTCCTGACAACACTCCCTATTCTCCTCCAAATAGAAGATGAGCATTGAAGACTCTCAAGTGGGAGATGACTGAGTTAGTTGCAAGCCTATCTCTTGGTAGGAAAAGCCCCTTGCTCCAACTGTAGACAGAATGCTGTCCAAAAAGGACAAAACCTAGAAGCAGTTAAGTCGACAACCTAGCTCTGCCAAGACAGGATAGGTAAGTCCTTCATAACCCCTGCTCTACAATCAATGTCTGTCAGAGAAATGGGGCCAAATGACTGAAGATCGATGCTGTAATGTATGGAGAGAAAATGGGATCTGTCCAGGCAGCAACTGGTATGTCATTTCTTAGTTTGCGAAGCTGCAGGCCCTGTACTTCCTATAAAATCAGATATATTTATCCCTCTCAGGTCTCTGAAGTGGTTGAAGAACAGATATCTAGAGTCTCATAATTAAATTTTGAGTTGTTTAGAAGTCAAGAGAGTGTTATAGATCTAAGAAGATACTTTTAAAATTGTGTTGTAAGTTAGTATGAATGTTGAGTCAGATATAGAACTTTAAACTCATGGAGATGGTTAGATAGTGAAATGTTAAAGTCAGGTACCAAATACATATGGACTGGACATTGGGAATGTACGCTAAGCCATATAACCCTCACAACTGTGGCCTAATTATCTCTGTTTTTTTGTATTGTATTTATTATTATAAGAGAAAGAGTCATTTGTTGGACTGAAAGGGGAAACTGTAGGGGGAGAAAAGATATACCTTAAATTGAAAAGAAATAAAAAGGGAAGAGGATGGGGGGTTGAGGGTGGGAGGGTGGGACTGGAGGGTGAATAGGGAGGTGACTGCGTTTGAGATGTAACTTGAAGAAATAAAAAATAAAAGAAAAAAAAATAAAATTACATGACCACAAATCCCACAATACATACCACAGGTACACACAAGCCATAAAAGCAACACATAAACAGTTTGCATTTGGAAATGTCAGGGAGAAGGGGCAGAGTAGCCTGGTGTAACAAATTCCTTGAATATATATACTCACCTCCATCTTTTTCTGTTCATATCCAAGAGAAATTATTGCCTGATATTCCAACATCTTTAAAAGTTTCTGCACATAAACTATACAATAGGGAAAATAACAAGAAAAACATCTTGTTTATTATTGAAGAAATTAAAATAAAGAATGTGCTTAGAACTAACTATGCTCATTTTCTGCTTTTAAACATTTATCACACATAATCAGTATTATCTATCAAGGTACTATATTAAACCAGAAAAATGAATACTGACAAATATGATAATTAAGTACTATTTTAATTTACTTATGAAAAATTAGAATACAAGATGGTGTTGCTGACAGTACAGCACTAATCATCTGTCTACTGGCAGTGCTATCATCAGCTTTCAAAATGTTTGTTCACCTGATGCAATATTTAAATTGAGATTAACCAGTTAAATATGTAAAGATATGTACAATTCTACTTGACACAGCCTAATCATCATGAGCGCTAAATGAAAAAACTAGAAAGCAGTCTATAGTACTTAATGATGAATTTATATGCACAGCAACACCTCAAACAATATGAGATCAAGTGCATTTATGTTCTTTAACCTAAGGACAACAAACTTTTGTGGGTTGAGTTTTTGATGGGTAGAATTTCAGCAATCAGATTTTGCTAAAGTGTCTATGAAATAATATCATTGAGACTGTCAGGTTCTCTGGCAAAATAACCTGAAAGGAGAATTGTGTGAATTGTAGAAGCTTTTAGCTCACCTCTGATTCAGTGGATTTCACAAATAGCAGTTTAATCTTCAGGATATCAGCCCACTAATAAGAGGAAGCAGCATCAGAGTTTAGAGGAAGAGGATCATTCTAGTGCTATTATTTTTCCATTTTTCTTTTTCTGTTCATATGTTTTGAACTTTCTGAGCTACTGCTTAAGATTCCAATTTTCACACCTTGAAGAATCACAGGGTTTCTTTAGCATAGTTAGGATTATGTTGTTAGATCAAAGTCTTTAGGAATATTTGCTACTAGTGTTTAACATAAGATCAAAGCAGGTTTCATTTTTTAAGAAGGGAATTAGCATAAAAAAACCCCAATTTATTATGAGCTCCTCTTCATTAAGTCAATCACTTTCTCCAACAGTATTTAATATTTTTTTTAATAATTTATTTTTTATTTCTTCAAGTTACATCTCAATCACAATCCCCTCCCTACTCCCCCCTCCAGTCCCACCCTTCCACCCTCCTCCCCCTCAGCCCCACCATCCTCTTCTCTTCTTTTTTTTTTTTTTTAGTTTAAGGTATTTATTTTTCCCCCCAACAGCTCTCCCTTTCAGTCCAAATAATGGTTCTTTTTCTTATAACTATAAATACAATACAAAACAACAGAAATAAATAGGCCACAATTATAAGAGTTATATGGCTTAGCATCCATTCCCAATGTCCAGTCCATATGTATTTGGCACCTGACTTTAACATTCTACTATCTAACCATCTCCATGTGTTTAAAGTTCTATATCTAACTCAGCTTTCATACTAACTTGCCTCATAATTTTAAAAACATCTTCTTAGATCCAGAATGCCCTCTTGATTCCTAAACAACTCAAAATTTAACTATGAGACTCTAGGTATCTATTCTTCAACCACCTCAGAGACCTGAGATGGATAAATACATCTAATTATATAGGAAGTGCAGGGCTTGCAGCTTCCAAAACTAAAAAATGACATACCAGTGGCTGCCTGGACAATTCCCATTTTCTCTCCATACATTACAGCATCAATCTTCAGCCATTTGGCCCCATTTCTCTGACAGACATTGGTTGTAGAGCAGGAATTATGAAGGACTT
>CAJQZJ010033849.1:5109771-5124463 GCA_907164525.1 Lophiomys imhausi
TAACTGTGATAGACTGTCATAGTAACTAACAAAATGACACGTTTTCATGACTATTAGTTTCCGTTTCTTAATTATCCTAAACAGTTTATGTCGGTTGGTAGCGAGAGGTCAAAACTTGACATTTCATTTTTAAGTATTACTACGAACAATAACTTTAAGAAGCGTTACCCTTAATTTTGTATCAATATACAAAGATCAATACCAATGTGGCCAAATATAATCTTAATTTTGTATCAATATACAAAGATCAGTACCGATGTAGCTCAATACAATCTTAATTTTACATTAATATACTAGGGTCAATACCATTGTGGCCAAATATAATCTTAATTTTGTATCAATATACAAAGATCAATACCGATGTAGCCCTATACAATATTAAATTTGCATTAATATAAAATGAGGAGCACATCTTTAATCCCATCAGTTGGAAACCACATGTCTTTGATCCCAAAATTTAGAATGCAGAGACAGGCACATAGGATTTGGAAAGATTTAAGTTTAAAAGCTACTTACAAAAGGCAGGCTGCAATTCAAAGAAATTGTCCTTTGAGATCTCAAAATATATACACTAAAGGTTTGTTTAGCTCCAAAATATCAAAATAATTTCTTCTTTAATCCGGATTGAAAGGTAATACTTTATATATTATCAAAAAAACCAAATTTGCTCCAGGAAAAATATTACCTGACCCCCCAAAAAAAAGGTAATTGTCCCAGAGTTAGGATTAGGGCAGGGCTCTGTTCTTATCTTTCCAGGAGATTTAAAGCATCCATTCAAGTAATCCAGGGACAACTGGACAACCGAAACCTCAGCAGAAAACAGATCAGACACCAAAGAAGACGAGTGGCCCAGATGATCCAGCCTTGCAGACTTCTTCAATAGCAGTTTCCTCAAAAGTTATAACCACAACAACTCAAAATCGCTAAGATCGTTCAGCTCCACAGACTACTCCAGCCAGATCTTCAGTGAAGTTCTGAAGATCAGCTTCTGTCTATGAACTTCGTAGGACATCTAAATAGCTGAGCACAAAGGGATTGAATATCAAATGATTCTATTAACATTTTTAACCATTTTTCCATTATTATTTGGGCCCAAACAGGTTTACTACGTCCCAAATCAGCAGGAAGTCATTTTAAGAGAACAACGTCCCATCCCCAGAAGGTGGGGAGGGTGTTCTTCCCCTTTGGTTATTTGATAGATAATAGAAAATTTTGTTATTTAGGGGAAAAGACTACAAGCTGTTAAATGGTCTTGTTAAATGGGTTTTGGAGGTTAGACCCAGGGACTTCTCTCTTTTGCTTTTCTGTATCCTCCTTTCTCTCTTATATAGGAGTGAACAGACTTGAGAAAAATGGGACATAGACATAGTATAGGAAAGAACAAGAAAAAAGGACAGATTATTGAATATAGCTTTATACCTTTGTATACTGATACAAAATTAATATTATATTTGGGTAAATTGGTATTGATCACATTTCATTTTTAAGCATTACTAGGTACACTACCTTTAAGAAGCATTTTCTTTAATTTGATATCAATATACAAAGATCAATACCAATGTGGCCAAATATACTCTTAATTTTGTATCAATATACAAAGATCAATACCTACGTAGCCCAATACAATCTTAATCTTGCATCAATATACAAGGGTCTATATCATTGTGGCCAAATATTATCTTAATTTTGTAACAATATACAAAGATCAATACTGATGTAGTCAAATACAATCTTAATTTTGCATTAATATACAATGATCAATACCAATTTAGCCAAATATAATATTAATTTTGTATCAATATAAAAAGGTATAAGGGCATATTCAATAATCTATTCTTTTTTCTTGATATTTCCTATATTATGTCTATGTCTCATTTTTTTCAAGTCTGTTCACTCCTACATAGGAGAGAAAGAAGGATACAGAAGCTCTGTAGTACAGCTTGAAATCTGGGATGGTGATACCTCCAGGTGTTTTTTGTTTTTTGTTTTTGTTTTTGTTTTTTTGTTTTTTTTTTTTTTTTTGTACAGGATTGATTTAGCTATTCTGGGCTTTTTGTTGTTCCATATGAAACTGAGAATAGCTCTTTCCAGGTCTATAAAGAATTATGTTGCTATTTTGATAGGAATTGCATTGAATATATATATTGCTTTTGGTAGGATCCCATTTTTATTATGTTGATCCTACCTATCCATGAGCATGGGAGTTCTTTCCATCATCTAAAGGCCTATTCCATATCTTTCTTCAAGGGCTTGAAGTTCTTGTTGTACAGGTCCTTTACTTCCTTAGTTAGAGTTACCCCCAGGTATTTTATATTGTTTGTGGCTATTGTGAAGGGGGTTGTTTCCTTTATTTCTTTCTCAGCCCATTTGTTTGTTGTATATAGAAGGGCTTCTGATTTTTTTGAGTTAATTTTGTATCCAGCCACCTTGCTGAAGGTGTTTATCAGTTGTAAGAGTTCTCTGGTGGAATTTTTGGGGTCACTTATATACTATCATATCATCTGCAAACAGGGATAATTTGACTTATTCGTTTCCAATTTGTATACCCTTGATGTCTTTTAGTTGTCTTATTGCTCTAGCAAGAATCAAGGTCTATATTGAAGAGATATGGTGAAAGTGGGCATCCTTGTTTTGTCCCTGAGTTTAGAGGAAATGCTTCAAGTTTCTCTCCATTTAATTTAATGTTGACCACTGGCTTGCTGTATATTGCCTTTATTATTTCTAGGTACTGTCCTTGTATGCCCGTTCTCTCCAGAACTTTTAGCATGAAGGGCTGTTGGATTTTGTCAAATGCTTTTTCTGCATCTAGCGAGATTATCATGTGTTTTTTTTTTTCTTTCATCTTGTTTACATGGTGAATTACATTGATAGATTTTCGTATGTTGAACCATCCCTGCATTCCTGGGATGAAGCCTACTTGATCATGGTGTATGATACTTTTGATGTGTTCTTGAATTCGGTTTGCTAGTATTTTATTAAGTATTTTTGCATCTATGTTCATGAGGGAGATTGGTCGGAAGTTCTCTTTCTTTATTGGGTCTTTTTGTGGTTTAGGAATCAGGGTGACTGTGTCCTCATAGAATGAGTTTGGCAGTGTTCTTTCTGATTCTATTTGGTGGAAGAGTTTGACGAGTATTGGTGTTAGCTCCTCTTTGAAGGTCTGGTATAATTCCGTGCTAAAGCCATCTGGCCCTGGGCTTTTTTTGGTTGGCAGATTTTTAATGACTGCTTCTATTTCCTTAGGGGTTATTGGGCTGTTTAATCTGTTAATCTGATCTTGATTTAGTTTTGGTATGTGGAATCTATCGAGAAAATTTTCCATTTTTCTTAGGTTTTCAAATTTGGTGGAATATAGGTTTTTAAAGTAGGACCCAAATATTCTCTGGATCTCCTCAATGTCTGTTGTTATTTCTCCCTTTTCATTTCTGATTTTGTTGATGTGGGTTTTTTCCCTCAGCCTTTTAGTTAACTTGGCTAGGGGTCTGTCTATTTTGTTGATTTTCTCGAAGAACCAACTCATTTCATTGATTCTTTGTACGTTTCTGTTTGTTTCTAAGTTGTTGATTTCAGCCCTATATTTGATGATTTCCTGCCTTCTGCTCCTCTTGGGAGTGTTTGCTTCTTTTTTTTTTCCAATTCACCTAGTTTAGCTGTTAATTCACTAATATGAGCTGTCACAATTTTCTTTTTGAAAGCACTTAGTGCTATGAACTTTCCTCGTAGCACAGCTTTCATTGTGTCCCATAGGTTTGGGTATATTGTGCCTTCATTTTCGTTGGATTTTAAGAAGTCTTTGATTTCCTTCTTTATTTCTTCCCTGACCCAGTAGTCATCCAGTAAAGAGTTGTTCAATTTCCATGTGTGTGTAGGCTTTATGTTGATTCTTTTGCTGTTGTAGACCAGCTTTATTCAATGGTGGTCTGATAAGATAAAGGGGGTTATTTCAATTTTCTTGTATCTGTTGAGGCTATCTTTGTGTCCAACTGTATGGTCGATTTTGGAGAAGGTTCCATGAGGTGCTGAGAAGAAGTTGTATTCTTTTGTGTTTGGGTTAAACATTCTGTAGATACCTGTTAGGTCCATTTGGTTCATGATCTCTGTTAGACTCAATATTTCTCTGTTTGGCTTCTGTCTTGATGATCTGTATATTGTTGTGAGTGGGGTGTTGAAGTCTCCCACTACTAATGTGTTGTGATCGACGTGCGATTTAAGTTTTAGAAGCATTTCTTTTACAAATGTAGGTGACTTTGTATTTTGGGCATAGATGTTCAATATTAAGATGTTCTCTTGATGAATATTCCCTTTAACAAGTATGTAATGCCCTTCGCTCTCTTTTTTTATTAACTTCAGTTGGAAGTCTATTTTGTTTGATATTAGGATGGCTACTCCAGCTTGCTTCCTGGGTCCATTTGCCTAGAAAAACTTTTCCCAGCCCTTTACTCTGAGATAGTGTCTATCTTTGATAGTGAGATGTGTTTCTTGTATGCAGCAAAAAAGATGGGTCTTGTTTACGGATACAATCTGTAAGCCTGTGTCTTTTTATTGGGGAATTGAGTCCATTGATGTTGTAGGATATTACTGACCAGGGGTTGTTATTTCCCATTAGTTTGGGGTAGGTGATGGTCCTGTGCTTGTTTTGGTTTAGTTGCTGTGGTGATTTCTATTTCCCCTGTTTTCTTGGGTGTAGTTTTCTTCTCTGGGTTGGAATTTTCCTTCTAGGATCTTCTGTAGGGCTGGGTTTGTGGGTAGATATTGTTTAAATTTGATTTTGTCATGGAATATCTTGTTTTTTCCATCTATGTTGATAGAGAGTTTTCTGGGTATAGTAGTATGGCTGGGTACCTATGTTCTCTCAGGGCTTGTAGGACATCTGTCGAGGCCCTTCAAGCTTTTA
The DNA here is from genome assembly GCA_907164525.1 of Lophiomys imhausi. Taxonomy (NCBI): domain Eukaryota; kingdom Metazoa; phylum Chordata; class Mammalia; order Rodentia; family Muridae; genus Lophiomys; species Lophiomys imhausi. The sequence continues at coordinate 5,114,666 of CAJQZJ010033849.1, forward strand.
AAGTTTCTGAGGAGAATTCAGTGTAATTCTGATGGGTCTGCCATTGTATGTGACTTGATCTTTTTCTCTTACAGCTTTTAATATTCTTTCTTTATTCTGTACATTTGGCGTTTCAATTATTATGTGGCGAGAGGAGTTTCTTTTCTGATCTAATCTGTTTGGTGTTCCGTAAGCCTCTTGGATTTTTATTAGCATCTCTTTCTTTAGGTTTGGGTAGTTTTCTTCTATGGTTTTGTTGAAGATATTTCCTGGACCTTGGAGTCAGGAGTCTTCTCTTTCCTCTATGCCTATAATTCTTAGGTTTCGTCTTTTCATTGAGTCCTTGATTTCTTGGATGTTGTGGGTGAGAGATTTTTTTAGCTTTCTCATTTTCTTTGGATGTTGTACTGATTTCTTCCATCGAATGTTCCATGCCTGAGATCCTATCTTCCATCTCTTGCATCCTATTTTTGATACTCACATCTGTATTTCCTGTTCTCTTCCTTTGATTCTCCATTTCCACTTTTAACTCTGACTGTGTTTTCTTTATTGTTTCCATTTCCATTTTCATATCTTGAATGGTTGTATTCGTTTTGTACATTTCCTGTTCCATTTTGCTTGTCTTTGCCTGGAAATCTTTCATTGCCCTGTCCTTTTCCTGTTCAAGATGAGCCCCCTTGGCTTGGAGCTCTTTAATGGTGTTATGCATTGTTTTCGATTGTGAAGTTGTGGCTTCTTTGAATTCCTTCATAGATTTAAGTTCTTCTTGAAGGGACTCTATCACTTTCCATAATGCATAATTGTCATTGTTTTCATGTGTTTCTGCTGTTGTGAGGTCATCAGAATTGCATGAACTAGGATAGTTTTGCGTTTTTGGAGTCATATTTCTTTGATTTCTGTTTTTTCTTGGACCTTTGGCCATATGGATGTATTTAGCTGTCTGCTCCCGTTGTCTTCTGTGCATGGATCTACAGGGGGCGCTTTGGTGTAGCAGTCAATTTGCTTGGCGATCTGTCGTTGCTTACAGGGGGATCTCAGGGATCACTGTGCTTCTAATAATAGCTAAAGCACTGTGAGCTGGTGCAGCCTATTCCCAGGTAATGAGGAATGGCCCGGGATTGTTTCACTGCTCCCAAGTCAGACCTCTCTATGTTGTACACTGAGTGTTCAGCCTGCAGTGGCTCTGGTGGTATGGTCCTGTTTGTGCATGCACAGATTCTGTGGTCTCTGGATGTCCCCAAGGAGTCTGAGAGGGCCTGACTCCATGCCTGATATGTCTGGGCTTTCCAGAATACAGCTGTGGTCTCCCTGGCTTCTGGCCTCCATGTTTTGGAACCCTCAGGCTCCACAGCGAGACCTGCCTCTGTGTGCGCCCCTCTCTGCCACTTCGGTGTGTGCGCTTCTGTCCCGCTGCTTTGCTGTGGGCGCGCGCCTTAGCCCCACCACCTGCGGTGCTTCTGTAGCGTGCTTCTAGGACTCCCACAGATCTGCAACCTTTTCTAAATAGGTGGAAGGTCCGCGTGGGGTGTGTGGGACCCAGTAGACTAGTGAGTGATCCCGTGTGGGTTCTGAATCCACCGCTGCCACCTCCGCGGACTCCCCACAGTGCGCCCTGCTGCCCGTTGCTAAGACTCCCATGGGTCCGCAACCTTTTCTAAATAGCTATAAGGTATGTGTGGTGTGTGGGGTGCCTAGTAGGCTGGTGAGTGATCCTGTGTGGGGTCTGAATCTGCCGGCTGGATATTAGAGTTAATCTTACCAGGCTTCTCTCCCGATGGGAGTTCCCGATTCCCAGATTCAGTGGCTTCCGTGTCCGAGAGAGGTGGTGGGAGAGCCTTGCCCAGGGACTTTTAATAGTCCCTTGGGAACTGGGTGAGACTTTGGAGGGTCTAGTCCCTCAGATTTTTGTACAGCATCCTACAACTCTGTACTTTTATGGCTGCTTTCCCCAAGTTCAATATGCGTCCACGCGGGACCCCGCCATCTTGGATCCCCCTGGATTTAAATTTTTAAGAAAAAAGTTAAGGTGCTTGAGATATAGAAAGCAAAGCAAAATTATGTATTTTCATTATTTAATGTTAATTTATATAACTGACTATTATTCAAACAACAGCAGAAATTTTAAAATATGATATATTTTCTAAAAGAAGATAACAAACATAATTGAATAAAATGGTAAAGTCAAAAAAGGAGGGAAATAGGGAAGAATAATTTTTCAAAAAGGTAAAAAAAAAAACCACTAAAACCAACATTGGCAAATGGGAAAAAATTGTCATCACAAAACATTTCTCACTCAAAGCACACGTGGAGTAGGGGTCTGAGTGTCTTTGTTCTTATCAAAGTTAGAAGTAATCAGACATGCAGAAATAGAAGACTGGGAAATAAGTTGTTGAAGAGTAGTAATGAAAAAACAGTGTTTAATAGTTCTGTAAGTAAAACAGTAACTTATGTAACACCACAGACCAATCACAAACTTTCTACATCAAAAAGACATCAGAAACGTCATATATTAGGATCAATTTATATGAAAGTTTAAAACTCATAATACTGACTTGTACCAGGAAAAACGTGTGGGTTCTGTTTGTGGGGAATTGTCTAAAAAGTAATATATCATTCCTGTAATGCCACTGTATCTTGATAGGAGAACATGTATATCTTAGTACTTGTAGAACAGCCTATAAGGTTTAAGAAATACACATATATAAATTCTGTTTCAGTGAAAAAGCACAACAGGACAGACATGAACTTCTCTTTCAAGCTACAAAAATTTTAAGGATTTTATTGGTTCTTTGACTTATGGGATTGGCTTGTAAATATTATTTTAGGGGATTTTTGATAAAGTAATAAAACCAAATACTAAAAAAATCATAGATCTTTTTATAAAAATTTCTCTTGTATCATTCATATCATGGGTTTGTTTGAGATGGTCTATTGACAATATGTTTTTAAACTCTACCCAAAATGAATATGATAATTTGAAACAAACATGATATTTTTAGACCATTTTGCTCAGCTCATATCTCTCATAGTTTTAATCTGTTTTAGGAGATTTACATGGTGTCAATAATATCAAACACATAAAAATTAGTAGGAATAACAAAGTCTTTTGAAAACAGTAGGCGTGTTATTTTTAAAAGGATAAACAGTGCTTTTTTACTTTTTGTTAAATTTAGGACATTAGTTTTACATTTTAACAAACCTAGCATTTTAGTTATCATATAAATGAAACTAAGAGGGAGTTTGAAATTCCTGTGACATTACGACCCAATTAGATGATAAGTATGAGACATGTGTATTAAAGAATGTCAGATCACTGGGTGTGAACAAGAAACTACTAATTTATGATAATTTCTCTGTGTTGGCCATGGCATAATAACAGTGATTATTAGGCTAGATTATATTCACTTTTCATGTTACAAAGACTGTACAATGTAAATCCTTAAGTTAATTAAGGAGATTAAATCAGATAAGAGTTAAAATGAAATTCTGTATGGATCTTGAGTATTTATTAGTTTTATTGAGCATTGCTTGGCTGATGTGGAACTCAGCCACATGAGCATTATTTAGATTGTGTCTACACAGTGATACTATCATCAAAGACCTGTAGGAAAACAAAGTTGATTTACTTTTGGCGCATTTTCAGTACTGTAAAATCACCATTCTCTTTTAGGGAATTTGAAGGCGAATAATGAAATAATTATATGTCATTATTGTGAAATAGGGACTGCAGATCACTACTTTGTAGGAAAGAATTTAGATGCCAGTGAATTCCATACCATAGTGAGGAGTCATGAAGTTTCTACATGTACTGAAATAAAAAAGTCTAATTAAAGGTGGAAGAAGGAATACAGGGATGTGCTAGACAACTGGCTGGCTAGACAGAAGTATTTTTATGAGAACTAGATGTTAGGTCTGAATCTCCAGTTTCTCCCAGCATGCCTCAGGACATGTTACAGGGCATGTCCCGCCCCCAGAAGTCCTTTTCCTATGTAATTCAGACTTTTTGGAGACTCGCTCTCTGCCTCTTTTCCTTCTCTCTCTGCCTTTCTTCCCCCTCTCTCCCTGGGTAGAAACTGAGGCATGCTGGGAGAACCTGGAGATACAGACTTAACATCAGGAGATTAAATTTCCTGAAAACAAAAAAAAAGCATCAACATTTCTTCCATAAAAGGAAGAGAAAACACAGACTATAATGAACTGTTTCATAATATGATAATATTTTGTTTAATTTTCAAGCCAAGTAAATAGCCTTAAAACACACACTAAATAGCCTCAAAATGACCACAAATTATTTTTAATTTCCTTTCACAAGTTATTCTGATAAAAGCTGAAGATAACTTAGTATTTATTCTTTTTTTAAAAAATATCACTTAACTCTGAAACTCCATTTGCTTTTTAGTATCCTTTACTGTTTTACAGCTCTTCAGTGAAAAATTACACAGATAAACACAGTTATATGTGCCTTCATCTAAGTCCCATTGACTCTGCCCTTTTATTCATTGTTATAATTCTGTGACTCATCTGAAGTAAATGGGAAAGCTCAGAGGTGAGAAAGTTTGGACATAGGTTGGTTGTCTTTTCACAATTTCATCTTCTTTAAGACACCCACAATTCCAGTCTTCTTGGAGACCATGATTCACTCAGCATTAGAAACACTGAGCCCTGTCAAACCAGACTAACAGAATTTAAAGCTGTAGGCCCAATGCTTCTGTCTACCTATGTGGACATCAGGCTTAAGGATTTCAAACTTCCTTCCTATAGGACAGAAAAGTTCTACCTGTATCACAAAGATAATTTGAAATTCAAAAAGAAATTTCAAAAGATGCCAACAGCAGTAATAAATTAAGAAAATACTAACTATAAGAAACAGTTCTTACAGTCTGTGCTTTCTCTTCCTTTTATGAAAGAAACATTGATGCTTTTTCCTTTTCAGGAAATCTAATCTCCTGATGTTAAGTCTGTATCTCCAGGTTCTCCCAGCATGCCTCAGTTTCTACCTAGGGAGTAGATCAGATGCTGGATTGCAATTATCCTCATCTCATGTTTGTCACACCCAATTTAGTAATATACTTAAAGTAAATGAAGTGAGAAAACTATACTTTAACATAAAAATATTTTCACACCTCTTTCCTGCCTCCCTTAATTGTCAACATAATGCCTGTACAAATAAACTGCCTCAATGTCCTAGCTGACATAAAATTGTAGGCTTAATTACATACTTAATTTCCCTAAATTTATAAATAAATAAAATCCTTAAATTCCTAAATACCTTAAATTAAGTTGAGCATTATCTAGCCCAGATTTCTCAAAACATTTCATTCAAATACTAAAGGTTATTAATTTTGGGGACTCGTGTTATTTTCTGAGGTAAAACATTCATGTCTTTTTCATCTTTATTTTATCTCCATTATGTAGAAACAGGAAATCATATGTGTGTATTAATCATAGGCTTTGAGATTCATGAGAAACCCTATTAGTGTTCAGTTCAGGCTAGAGTAAAACTACTATATTGCTAATTACTGTCCTTGTCTTCAAAGGATGACAATTAAAGTCAATTCAGTTCAAGAAATAAAATGTAGGGCTGGGTTGTATCTCAGTAACACAGAACTTGCCTCACATATTCAAAGTGTTCACTTTGATCTACATCAGAAGAAGAAATTTTTAAAAATTAAAAACAAAATCAAAAATAAATTTTGGAATTATACATTTCTAAAAGCCATTGGAAGCAATACAGAGAGTTGGAGGATTGGAATAGTATTAATGATCTCTGATAGAAGAATCAAGAACTCCTAAGGAAGGGAAAGACATCCTCAATAGAAACAATAGAAATAGGAACATTTCATTAAAATGAGAAATTATTTTATATATGAGGAAACTGGAGGTATAATTTAAATACTGCTCACAATGTTCTAAAATTAATTTTCTTAACAAATTATGATATCACTTCACAATCTAACAAGGATCTCTTTATAGTTACTTAAGAAATTGTGCTCTTATAGAATAAACTTACACATTTTATATAAGTGTACATTTTATAAGAATTTACTGAAAAAATATCTAAAGTACAATTTAGCTCATAGATTAGTCTAATTTGAAGAGATCTGAGAAATTTCTTTTGACACAGACAGCAGAGGTAAGCTGCATGCTATCCCTGATCCCCATTGCCTGCCTTCTGGAGAAGGCTAGTGGGCGGGGGGGGACCCAGGAGTATCCAGCTTAGTCCTATTGCACCAGTTACCTGCCTATCCAATCCATCTGGGGCACAGCCAGTTAAAGTCATACATCAGGAACATCCAGCCAATACCAAGGACGGCCAGATGGCTTAAGACTGGCGTAAGAACACAGCCAACAAGGGCTAGGGCAATATGGAACCATGAGAACCCAGCTATTCTACTACAGCAAGCCCTGGATATCCTAACACAAATGAAGCACAAGAAAGATGTGGTTATACAAGATTGCACTCCCACCATCAATGACTGAGTGTTTCTCTATCTCCATATCCTTGTCAGCATGGGCTTTCATTTGTTTTATTGATCTAGTACATTTGACAGGCATAAGATGAAATCGTAGAGTAGTTTAGATTTGTATTTCTTGATGACTATGCATGTTGAATATTCCTTTAAGGGTTCTCAGCCATCTGAGTTTTCTCATTTGAGAATTTTGTTTATATCTGTACCTCATTTTTTAGTTGAGTTATTTGTTTCATGGTATCTCAATTTTTGAGTTCTTCATGTATCTTAGCTACTAGGCCACTATTGGATGTAGCTGGTAACAATCTTTCCCATTCTGTAGTCCACTGTTTTGTCCAAATGACGTTTTTCTTTTGAATTATAGATACTTTTCATGGGATCTCATTTTATTAATTGATTATCTCAGTGCCTGTGCTAATGATGTTCTGTTCAGAAAGTGTATTCTTGTGCCCCTGAATTCAAGGATATTTCCTTTTTTCTCTTCTGCCATATTCAGTGTATATGGTTGTATGTTGAGGCCTTTGATCTATTTGGAGTTGAGTTTTATAAAGGGTGACAAGCATGGTTCTATTTTCATTCTTCTACAAGAAGCCACTCAGTTTGACCAGCACCATTTGTTGAAGATACAGTCTTTTCTCCAGTGTGTATTTCTGGAGTCCTTTCCCCAAATCAGGTGTTCAGAATTATGTAGATTTATGTCTATGATTTCAGTTTCATTTCATTTATCAACGTGTATTTTTCTGCAATGCCAAGCTATTTTTATAACGAAAGCTCTGTAGGAAAAACTTAAATGAGAAATGGTGATACCTGCAGCAGTTCCTTTATTATTCAGGATTATTTTAGTCATCCTGGGTTTTTTGTGTTTCCATATAAAGCTGAAAATTTAAAGATCTGTGAAGAATTGTGTTAGAAATTTGATGTAGATTTTGTGGAATCTGTAGATTGCTTTTGGTAGGATAGTCATTTTTACTACATTAACCCTACAGAACCATGTGCACGGGAGATTTTTTCATTTCCCCATATCCTCTGCACTATCTTTCATCACTGTGTTAAGATGTTTATCATACACATATTCACTTGCTTGAACACAGTTACCACAAGACATTTTATGGTATTTGAAGTTACTGTGAGAGGTAGGTGTTGTTTCCCTGATTTCTTTATGAGTCAATTTGTTTTTTGTATACAGGAGGATTACTGATTTTTATGAATTGATTTTGTATCCAGCTACTTTGCTGAAAGTGTTTATTAGCTGTAGGAGTTTCCCAATGGAAATTTTAGGGTGATATATATTTTATACCAATTACAAATGAATTTACTGTGACTTTTTCCTTTCCAATTTGTATCCCCTTGAACTTGCCTTCACTTATCTTATTGATTTGCCTAAGACTTTGAATACTATACTGAATAGCTATGAAGAGAGTAGTGGGCAGTCATGTCTTGTTCCTAATTTTATTGGAATTGCTTTGAGTTTCTCTCCATTTCTGTTGATATTGGCGATGGGCTTGCTTTAAACTATCTCTTTTATGTTGAAGTATATCACTTGTATCCCTGATATCTCCAGGACTTTTGTCATAAAAGGGTGTTGGATTTGGATTTGGTCAAAGGCCATTTTTTTCAACCAATGAGGTAATAGTGTGGTTGTTGCCTTCAAGTTGTTGATATAGTATAAACACTTTTCAATTTACATAGTCAAAGCACCCCTACATCTCTATGAGGAAGCCTACGTGATCATGGTAGATAATTTGTTTGTTTTAGGTGTTTTTAAACTCTGTTTTCAAGTATTATATTGAGAATTATTTCATCTATGTTCATAATGAAAACTGATATGTAATTCTTTTTTCTATTTATGTTCTTTGAGAAACAGGGTAACTGTGGCTTCATAAAATGAACTAAGGAGTGATTTTCTGTTTCTACTCTGGTGAATAATTTGAGGAGTACTAGCATTAACTCTTCTTTGAAAATGGGAAAATTTTGAGCTAAAACCATTTGTCCTTGGGCTTTTTCTTTGGTTGGGAAATTTAAAAAAAAATTATTTTTAATTTATTTTTTCAAGTTACACCTCAACCAAAGCTCCCTCCCTCCTCCCCTCCAGGACCCATGCTCCCTCCTTCCTCCTCACCTCCCTCTGCTCCTCAGATAAGGGAAGTTCCCATATATCAATGCCCCCAAGTTCATTAGTCACATGAGTGGTAAGAGCTTTCTCTTGTACTGGGGCCTGGTGTGGCAGCCCAGCTAGGGTTCTATGTTCCATTAACAGGAAACAGATTCCATGACTTGCTGCTGCATTGAATGTTTCATAGAATAGATATGCTAGGTTCCTGTCTGTTTAGGTCTGTGGGTTATAAGATGAATGTCCTGTGCTATCAGGTTAATATCCACTTATAAGTGTGTACAAACCATTCGTAACTTTCTGGGTCTAGGTTAGTTCACTCAGGATGAGCTTTTCTAATCCATCCATTTGGTTGAAAATTACATGATTTCCTTGTTTCTTATAGTTTCTCTTTCACTAGTGGTTATAGGTCTGTTTAAATTTCTTAACTGATCTAGATTTAACTTTGGGAGGTGGTATGTATCAGGGAAATCATCTATTTCTTTTATATATTCTAATTTGATGTGTTACAAGTTTGTAATATCCTTATTCTCTGAATTTACTCTATGTCTCCTTTTTGTCTCTAATTTTGTTCATTTGGATTTTTTCCCTCTATCTTTTATTTAATTGGGAGAAAGGTTATAGATTCTGTCAAACAACCAACACTTATTTTCACTCATTTTGTAATTGTTGCATTTGTTGTTTACATTTTATGGATTTCAACATTGAATTTGATGAGTTATTGTTGTCTGTCTATCCATTTTAGTTCTGGTTTCTTCTTTGTGTTTTACAGCTTCCAATTGTGCTGTTAAGTTGCTAGTATGATATCACTCCTGCTTCTTATTTGTTTTTTGTTGTTGTTTTTATAGTTTGTCTTTTTTTTGTAAACACATAGTGCTATGAGTTTATCTTTTAGAATTGTCACCACTGTGTGCCATAAGTTTGGATATGTTGTATATTCATTTTTATTGAATTCTAAAAAGTCATTAATTTCATTCTAAATTTCTGTCTTGAGTCATTTTTCATTTAGTAGATAGTTGTTCAGTTTTCATATGATTGTAAGCTTTCTGTTGTTCTTTTTTTATATCTAGCTTTAATCCATGGTGGGCAGATAGGACACAATGTGCTATTTTCATTCCAGCTACTGAGAGATATCAATGGTAGTATTTATTGATTCCTATTGTTTTGTTGTTGTAGAATGTGCATGTCTGTCGTGTGTGTGTGTGTGTGTGTGTGTGTGTGTGTGTGTGTGTGTGTGTG
>CAJQZJ010033849.1:5124473-5142525 GCA_907164525.1 Lophiomys imhausi
GTGTGTGTGTGTGTGTGTGTGTGTGTGTGTGTGTGTGTGTGTGTGTGCTTTCCTTCTTTTGAGTTTCTTGTCTGGAATTATTTATTAATCGTGTTTTCTTTGATATGCACAGCATGTTTAAGTTGCCGTTACATTCTAGCACCTTCTGTAAAGCAGAATTTATAGATACACATTGCTTAAATTTGGATTCATCACAGAATGTCTTATTTTTCTGATAATGTAATTGAAATATTTGCTAGGTATATTAGTCTGGGCTGGCATCTGTGGTCTCTTACAGTTTGTAGAACTTCTGTTATGGCCCTATGGCTTTTAGAGTCTCCACTGAGAAGTTAGATACTATTCTAGTAGGTCTAGGTTTGCATGTTACTTGGTCTTTTTCCCCTTGCAGCTTTTTTTTTATACTTTATTTTTTTATTTCTTCAAGTTACATCTCAGTCACAATACCTTCCCTACTCACCCTTCCTGTCCCACCCTTCCACCCTCTTCCCCCCAACAGCTACTCCTTTCAGTCCAACAAATGGTTCCTTCTCTTATAACAGTAAATACTATACAAAACAACAGAAATAAATATGCCACATTTATGAGGGTTAAATGGCCCAGCATACATTCCCATCCAGTTCATACATATTTGGCCCGTTACTTTAACATTCTACCATCTAACCATCTCCATGAGTTTAAAGTTCTATATCTGACTCAGCTTTCACACTAACTTGCATCACTATTAAAAACATCTTCTTAGATCCAGAACACCCTCTTGATTCCTAAACAACTCAAAATTTAACTATGAGACTCTAGCTATCTATTCTTCAACCACCTCAGAGACCTGGGAGGGATAAATATATCTGATTATGTAGGAAGTGCAGGGGCTGCATCATCCAAAACTAAGAAGTGGCTGCCTGGACAGTTCCTGTTTTCATAAGTTACAGCATCAATCTTCAGCATTTTGGTCCTGTTTCTCTGACAGACATTGATTGTAGAGCAGGGATTATGAAGGACTTACCTACCCTGTCTTGGCAGAGCTAGGCTGTCGACTTCCCTGCTACCAAGTTTTGTCCCCCTTGCAGCTTTTAATATTCTTTCCTTGTTCTGAATATTTAGTGTTTTAGTTATTATGTGCTGAGTGGCCTTTCTTTTCTGGTCTCCTCTGTTTGATGTTTTGTTTGTTTCTCGAACCTCAGTGGGTATCACTTTGTTTAGGCTAGGGTGGCACAGCTGCAGTAAGTGCTCTGCTGCAGAGCTAAGAATGGGAGCAGGGTTTTGGGTTTGGAGGAGAGGAAAAGAGGTAAAAATCTGCAATCTGCCTCACTATTTCCTTGATCTCTGTGGCTAACGCCTTACCAAGAAATGTCTGCTGGTGTTGGAGACAAGGATAATAGAATGAGTGGGTGGAAGAAAGTCTGGAAGAAAAGGTCTGTGTGATGGGCTGGAGATGTGGGGACAGAGGAAGGGGAGGCTGCAGTAGGTGGTTTGCTACAGAGATAGGGATGAGTCAAGGATATTGAATATGGAGGCAAAAAGGGCAAGTGAAGATCTGCAGTTATTCTACCTGCTTTTCTGCCTGGAGTAGCCTATAGATTCCCAAGGTTCTATGTGGTGTTTGGGGGACTGTAGTAATACTATGGGGGGGGGGAGGAATTTGAAGGAGAAGTTCTACATGATCCATTGAAAATTTGAGCAGAGAGGCAGGGAAGCCTATAGTTCTGTTACAGAACTAGGGATGAGACTCAGAGATTGGATTTAGAAGAGGGAAGGGAGAGGGGAGGATTTGCAGTTAGCCTGCTTCCATGGCCACTGTCAAAACATGAAATTTAAAGTGAGAAAATAACTAAATTTGGAGAGTGCTTTGGGCAAACCATCAGTATTACAAAGCAGAAGGCAGTGGAAGCACAGTTTCTAAGTTTGCTTCTGCAATCCTGGAATTCATTTAGGAATGAATCATTCCACTGTGCATACTTGAGGCAGAGTCGGTGAGAATATTCTTATGGAGGAGCTTCTTAGCTTGTATTATAGTATTTCTTAATTTCCTGCAGGCATGTCATATCATGTGGTTTTTGTGTAATTATTACAGAAATTTCCTAAGTGTCACAAATCGGCCAGGCTTCTAGAATCACTCTTTTCTCTAATATCTTTACCCAGTCACGCATGACTTGTTTATGCTCTGGATAAATAACTTCCCAATACTGCTAAGGATTATTGGGTAAAGAATGAATGCATGGCTTCCTTATCACCCTCCTGGCATGTGGAGTTTCAATTATTAAAATGGCTGCTTCCTACCCAGCTCACTTGCTGATTGTTTACAACTTACCCATGATTTTTTTTTCTCTTGGTATTTATTAGATCTAATACTTTAGTCCTTGAAGCTTGACATATGGAAAGAATTAGAGGAGATGGGAAATTCTTTTGAAAGACAAAGGTAACCAGACATGAGTGTAACATGGGCAGAAAACAGCTGAGTCTTCTACCATCTGTTCACTGAGCCAAAATTCCCTGTCATCACAGCCATCTGGAATTTCTTTCTGAAAATAAGTTTCTTTCACCTACAGTGTCATTGAAATCAATCATGAGTTTAATCACTGGCCTCCTCTGATCCAGTCTCATCTTTCACAATTCTTTCAAATGTTGGTACTTTGATAATCCTCTCTGCTAAACCAGATATCATCATCCTAAAGGAGAACGTCAGTTTTGTTTATAATTTACATTCTCAGGATAGGAGGTTTATTCCCTTCTTTCTCACTCAAAAACAAATTGCTGTTCCCATCATCTTCTCACATTTCTAAAGATAATCAAATACACAAATAAAATGATAAATAAAATCAGCATTATTTTTCTTCCTTCTTAATAAGAAATTCATTTGCCTGTTAGTGATATCTATATTGTCCAATTGCCATTATTTCCTTTGCAATGTGAGGATATACTGCATATGAGAAAACAAACAAATTAAGAAAAAAATATATGTATTAAGCTGTAAAATGAGATACACTACGTATTTGTTTAATTTAAGAGCTTCTGGACTGTATTATAAACGATGTGTAATTATTCTTTAAAATTCAGATATGTATCTTGTGTCTCTATAGTCACAATATATGTAACATTAAAATATTAAATACTATTAGTTTTCGTTTCTTAATTATCCTAAACAGTTTATGTCGGTTGGTAGCGAGAGGTCAAAACTTGACATTTAATTTTTAAGTATTACTACAAACAATACCTTTAAGAAGCGTTACCCTTAATTTTGTATCAATATACAAAAATCAATACCAATGTGGCCAAATATAATCTTAATTTTGTATCAATATACAAAGATCAGTACCGATGTAGCCCAATACAATGTTAATTTTACATTAATATACTAGGGTCAATACCATTGTGGCCAAATATTATCTTAATTTTGTATCAATATACAAAGATCAATACCGATGTAGCCCTATACAATCTTAAATTTGCATTAATATACAATGATCAATACCAATTTAGCCCAATATAATATTAATTTTGTATCAGTATACAAAGGTATAAAGCTATATTCAATAATCTGTCCTTTTTTCTTGTTCTTTCCTATACTATGTCTATGTCCCATTTTTCTCAAGTCTGTTCACTCCTATATAGGAGAGAAAGGAGGATACAGAAAAGCAAAAGAGAGAAGTCCCTGTGTCTAAACTCCAAAACCCATTTAACAAGACCATTTAACAGCTTGTAGTCTTTTCCCCTAAATAACAAAACGTGTCATTTTAGTTACTATGACAGTCTATCACAGTTATTTTCTGAGCTACTCAGAAATCAAGTTGCTAAGAGACAAGCAATATTTGCTTATCTAAATATAAGAGATAGATAGGGCATCTTCAAAAACCTCAAGAGATCTGCAGAATATGGCATTCAAAGATGTTTTCTTAACTTAAGATTTTTTGATATCGAGACATGTCAGCTCCTGACAGCACCCCCTATATTACTCCAAGTAGAAGATGAGCATCGAAGAATCTCCAGTGGGAGATGATTAAATTGGTGGTAAGCCATTCTCTTGGCAAGAAAAACCACTTGCTTCAACTGTAGACAGAGTGGTGGTTTTCTTAGATTAAGTTCCTACTTACTAACTTTCAGAATTCAGGATTGAAAATGTACTGGGACAAATCAATTTTCACGAAGGTATGATATTACACTTCTAGCAACAATATCAAGTACTTGTCACTTCTATATTTAATTTAGACAATATGACCATTAAAATAATTCTAAAAAGATATAATGTTTCTCAGTTTTCTGAACCTAAAGGCGAAGCAGGGTATTGCTCTCCTATGAACAAGAAGTGTCCTCAAATCTCATGTGTTACTTCATTCCAATTAGTGTTTGTAACCTGGAAAGTTTCAAAAAGAAAAGAAAACAGGGTTTAGATGCAGGGAATAGGTAATTTTGGTTATGTCTCTGGAGACTCTAGATTGTCTGCCTCCTTCTCTACTTCCTGAATAGCCAATGGTAAACTTTTTTTTTTCCCACAATGCCATTCATTCGAGATCCAACTATGAGTCAACACAACACAGACCCAATCTTTTCAATCCAGGAGCCAAATTTAAATGTATGCTACTTGAAGCTTTTTCTGTTCTAAGATATTTATATACTGAAAACTGACTCATATATCCATTCCATACTGATACATTTCACATCTGGCAGTAGAACTTCCACATTTAAAAACAATGCATTTTGACATCACATTTTGTGGATGAGTTTAATTTTTAAATTATTTCCCTATACTATTTGGATTTATTTATTCTTCGGATTCATTGTGTATCTGCGAATCTTGGGTGCTACCCCACCTTGTTGTCCCTTTCTTTAGATTCTTCATGAATTCTGAATTCTAAAAGTTAGTAAGTAGGTACTTAATCTAAGAAAACCACAACTCAAGTCCTTTCATTGGTCCACAGTCTGGTGAGGGGCAAGAAATCGTTCTTCCCTATCATCACTGTGGGGCTGCCATAGGAGCAGTAGATTCCTCCAACATGAGTTCTTTTCTTTGGAACTCCAAAGAGCTGAGGAACTGGGTACAGAGAACTGCTATGACTGATTTCCCCTAGGTCTCTTTGCCCTGTGCACAGTTCTATACAAATTGCTCCTATTAATATTCTCTTTATTTAACTTTTTATATGTTATAACCTCAAGAAATACAAGAGTGAAGCAAAGGGTAATAATTTACCTAATAAAAGAACCAGATTGTCAATGGAAATTTTTCGATTTGTCAAATAGAAATGGAATTACTAAGAATTCCATAGTAAAGCTTTGTATCATACAATGTGATCACATAAATGATATGTAGAAAACTTATGGGAACTAAATCTTAAAGAATCCCTCTGAATTGAAAATAATGCAGTTTAGAGAATAATGGAGGAAAATTAACTAGAATAATGGCACTAAAGTAAAATGAAAACTTAATAAATAATCTTTGTGCTGTCTGTAGAAGACAGACATATTTATTAAGTGAAAACAAGGAATACCCAAGCAAATTCAAATTTCAGATAAACAATGAATAATTTTGTTAAAAGTATGTTTGTTTGAAATGCAAATCTAATTTGGCATTCTATATTTCATTTGGCAACTCTTGTCTTCATACATAATTTATTAGTACAATCTAGCACTTTCCAAAATCTCTTGATTTTCCTCCTGAAAATGCAACAAATGAAAAGTGACCTGAAGGTAATGAAGTCGCATGGATCAAGAACTAATGTTTAGGACAGTGCGGTTTATTTCGACTTGTAGAGTGGCCAACAATCCAAAGCACATCCTAAGAGTCACGGTGATTTGGCAAGTGGGTAGGAACTCTGAATGTAGAATCACTAATAAGAAGCACATTCTGATGATGAACCTGAGACATTTATAACAAAATGTACTGGATAAGAAAGAACACAAAGTTTAGATGGGTGACACTGGGTTTTTGTGTGAGAACATAATTATGCAATAAAATCTCTAGATGATTCAAGAATGGGAGGGTACCAGTAGAAATTTTATAAATATCTAGGAAGGGATGAAATCATCCTGGCATCAGGACTTGTGTTCTAATTTGGCTCTAAATTAGCTTCAGATTCTCCAGACCTCATTATTTTAACTACAAATAAATTTCAGGTATTGGAGAGTTTTCTACAATCCAGAATTCCCAGTAGAATTATACTTCAGATAATAGAGAAAGAAATCTTCACAGTTGCAACACAAATTACTATATGAGAATCAGGAATATAAGATTCAAGTTAAGTAATACCGAGGTTATTTAATGCCACTCCTGGGCTGTATTCCCTTCTGATGTGTTCCTTGTGCCTCTGTTCAATATTGGCACCCAGTAGTGGAGATCTGATTTCTTTTAAAAGGAAGACCAAATTTCTAACACTGCCCAGAGCCAGTAACTGTGGAACAAGCATAGAAATAAAGCAGATGAAGAATGGATATTAATTTTAACAAAAAGGTAGAGAGAAACATAAAATATAAATTATATGTATATTTGGAGTTACTCACAAGACATTATGCTCATCCCAGTAACCATGGGTTGCCAAATGAAAATTCCAGTGTGGGGTATGGGATATCTCCCCTCCAAATGCTGGTCATTGGTATCTTACAGACCTCCAGAGTAATACATGTTATTTTCATTGTGCTTGGTTGCCCACTAGAATTTGGTTGTATGACCCTGTGACTGAAGACGCCACATGCATTTTTCATAGGCCATTGAGAAATGAAGTTGGTGCTAACTAGGAAGCTTCCTTTTTGATGGCTAACTTCTGTAGTACTTGAAGGTGTGATGCAAGTTGTCTAGGGGAGAAAGCAGCCTTATCTAACTGTGAATCCTGTGAATTACAATAATAACTGAGGTACCAAGGTAAGCTCTTGGGTTCAATAGTAACATGGAAGTTATGGTATATCCAACTACTTTTTGATTAGATTTATGGTCCGATAAACAGGAAGAGACATATGCATGGTACTGTAAATCTGACCAATAACTCTTGGTGAGAAAGCTCTCAGGTCCATGGGTATGAATTGTTACTATTATTTTGTTACATATATATATATATATATAATCAAATTATTTTCTGAATTCATATTTTTGTACTCATATGTTATAGAAGATGCCGAGCCTCAGAGAAACTTGTTTTGTTTTCCACAGAAGATGGTTGTTAGCAGAGAAACTCGCAACTGGTTAAAGTGAAGAGAATAAACATCAGTGGAAAGCTTAGCTACACTTGGGCTGCCTATATCAGTTCCACATCACCAAGGCTTAGGTCCCCTTGCTGAAAAAGAGGCTAGATGATGATAAGAGCCAGGGTTCTGGGAGTATTAAAACCAAACATTGTCTTCTGGATGTATCAGGACTAGCATTCTCATGAGTTCACAATAGCTGTAGTTGCCTGCAGAAGACCGATATAAGATCAAGCCAATTAGCCTTCCATCATGATGGAAAAAGTTTCCATGAGCCCCCACTCCTCTCTGAGGAATGGTGGACATTTGATGGCTTATGAGGAAGTGAAGTTGAAACTTTTAATAACAAATATATTTATTAATAACTACAGGTAGTTATAACAGATATAAACACTTATTACCTAATAATTAGCCCTAAGAATAACTATAAACTCCTATTTCCTAACAACTAACTATATTAACATCTATAAACGCCTATTATCTAACAACTAACCCTAACCTTTTAGGAGCATAAAGTTTCTGGAGCTGGTCCTCAGTCATCAGGAACACCTCAGGAGTAGATCTTTTATGGCACTTGGTCAACAGTCTTTCCTCAGGAACATCTCAGACATAGGTCCATCAAGGTAAATTGGCTATTGCATTGCTATGGCAACTTCTTTTTAAATGAAGCTTGAGGCTTTCTTCTCTTTGGAACCTCATCTGTCTACAGACCAACTTGGTCAGTTTGTATTGGCCACTCAGCCACTCTGCTGCAGTCATCAGGGCTGGCCACACTTCTATTCAAGCCATCCTTTGTACTGGTTGAACCCCTCAAAGCAAATGCTGTGCCATGGGGTTTTACTCCTTCACTTTTTGCTGCCTTGCTGAGGTCTTCTCTGCTCTCCAACTTCTTTCTGCTTCACAGTAAAAGCTGTTCTCTTGAAGGATCAGAGCTGACATTTTTTCAGCTGCATTTGAAATTTACTTTTGCATCTGCCAGCATTGGCTCCACCAGATGATACAAGCAGATAGGCATGGGAACTCTCGGGCTCCACCCACTTTGTCCTTTAATAGGGTCTCTGCTGGTTTTACCTGGCCTCAGCCTAATCTGCTCTCTGCCCACTTGGTAAGGTTATTAGCAGCTGAAAATAATACCAAGCCATAAACCCTGTGTTTAGTCCATATGCTGCCATGCCAAGTGACTACAGATGTGAGAGTGATCTTCATGCCCCCCTTTGAGAGACTGTATCAGAAGCCCCTACATACTCACTAAATCTAATTTATATTGATCTAACTTCCATTACAAGGAAGAGCCGATTGTCTTTATAATGCAGCCCCGTGATGATAATTGTGTTCCAATATATGGTCCCAAACCCAGGAATACATAGTTAACACAAATTGGACTCCAAAGGTTCTTCAAAATAAGTAAATAAAAATAAAGACATGAATCTGGGGGAGTGGGGAGGTATCGATTTCTACAGCATAATGGATTGGTATCAAGAAACATGAGCCCAAATACACTCTTTCTTCCTCAGGTAGTGTTTACTAGGTATTTTCTTGTAGTACCAAATAAGTAACTATCACACCATGCCCTAAGGCAAACCTAAGAAAAACAAACTTCATAACCTAGTAAACCTCTGTCATTTTTTTACTGAAAAGAAATAATCTTACAGGAGACTGAGTAGTGGAGAGAATTCCACGAATTTCACCTTCTTGTAGTGAGGAATGAGAAATTTTGCATTTGTGTCAGTAGTGCAGGAAAAAGAATCCCATGAAAATCTCCTGTGACTAAATAAGCAATTTGTGGGCTTAAGGTTCTAGTGTTCTCGTATTTGATTTACATAAAATGTGTCGGGCAAAAGGTGGGACAATGAGATATATGAGTGAGAAAAATTGACTTCTTTTTAAAGGTGATAAATGTTAGACACAGTAAGTATGAAAAGATGCAAGGGTGATTTGTGGTTGTTGTTGTTTTGTTTTGTTGTTTGTTTCTTTTTCTTTTCCTTTGTTTTTTTTTTTTTTTTTTTACGCTGCAGAGTTTATTCACAAATGAGGGAGAAAAAATTACGGGCCTATGTTTGATCCCATTAAAAGAGGGTCATTTCAAAAGACCTCAGCAGAGACATGCATGAGTCTACAGAAGATAGAAAGAGATGCATACACATGTAAAACACCACCTCACTATGGAAATAGAAGCATGAAATCTCCTACAATATGAATTGATGTCTCAGAAGAAAGTATATTTAAATATAATTTTTAAATGCACACAAAAATTTCAAACCAAAACAAACAACAAAAAGAAAAAAAAAACTAAACAGCTGGCTTGTACAATATCAGAAGAACAAAAAAAAAAAAGCCATTACTTATCTTTTTTTTCTGTGCAAATACAGATGTGTCTGATGCATCACACAGTAAGGTAAGAAGAAATCTATCCACACAGAAAAGACAGTAAAATGTTCCAAATCTACCCCTATGCTCCAAATCTAAGAATATATAAAAGAAAAATATCACCCACCGTGACCAAGGGAGCTTCCTCCCAGAGATATAAGAGATGGTTCAACTACATAAACTGATGAATGTTTAATCCACATTATAAACAAACTGAGAGACAAAAAGCACATGATCATCTCATTAGATGTAGAAAAATCATTTGACAAAATCCAACACCACCTCATGAGAGATTAGGAATGCAAGGAACATTCCTAGACATAATAAAGGCAGTTTACAGCAAGCCTATGGCCAATATCAAATTAAATAGAAAGAAACTCAAATCTGTTTCACTATAATCATGAACCAGAAAAGGTTGCCAAATTTCTCTATACCTATTCAATAAAGTACTTAACATCTTAGCTAAATCAATAACACAATTGAAGGAGAAATCAAGGGTATAAAAATTGGAGAGGAAGAAGTCAAAATGTCTTTATTTGCAAATGATATGATAGTATTACATAAATGACCCTAAAAATTCCATTAGAAACCCCTTACAGCTGCTAAACAATTTCAGCAAAGTAGCTGGATACAAAATTACCTCACAAATATTAATAGCTCTCCTATATACAAATGACAAATGGAATGAGAAAACAGGGAAACAATACTTCAAATAGCTCAAAACATTTAAGGAAATGTTCAAGTATCATCTTGCTCTTGTCAAATGACTAAGATCAATAAAACATGTGTCAGCTTATGCTGGTGGGGATGTGAAATAAGAGATTAGGTAAAGATAATAGGACTGGGGACAGTGGGAATATGGATCTCCCTTGCAGGGGGGGAAATAGAATAAATTTTATGGACAGACTGGAGGCAGTTCAGTTATGGGAACAAGAGGATCAGGTGGGGAATGCGAAGGAGGTTAGGGTTGAATGAGACAATATGGGGAGAGACAGATGCTATTCAGAGGTATTTCAGGGATGATATGAAAACCCAGGTCAGTCAAAACTTCTTAAAATATATGATAATGATCTTTATAATGTCTTTTTAATGGAGGATGCAGAGTCTCACCTGGACCTGTCTTGTCACCAAAGGAGGATTCCATTACCTAGACTGAGTTTCATTCAATTCAGTTGTTGTTCAAAGGGCTCCCACTGAAATCCCCCCCAAAACCCAAGCTGCTGTTAAGACAATGAATTGCTCTCTGTAATTTGACATTGGGGTGCCACTGCTGAGGGTAACACCTGCACAACTCATTGAATATTGAGAAGTAGAGCTGGAACCTACATGGAGCCTTCACTCATATTCTAGTGTCTTTGGTAGCCTGAAGATACTCTAGAGGCTACCAAAGGAGAAATATAAACACCAGCTACAAAATCTTTGACTTACAATCCGTCCTGCCTGCAAAATATACTTGGACAGTGATAATACAATGCTGGTGGAAGTAGTCATCCAATGTGATTTGACTTAATGCCTACTCCTTAAGACAGAACCTCTATCCAACACTGCTTGGGTGACCAAGAACCAGACACTAAACTGACGAGAGACCTAGGGTAATATCAAACTCTAATGGTCTGGAAGAAAAGAAGGGGGTGGTTATCAATCAAATAACTCCCAATGATATTGTGCTATTCTCATAGCTTTGTGCCTTATTATTCAGTCATCATCAGAGAAGCTTCCTTCTGCGACAGACAGGAACAGATGCAGGGTTCAATAGTCAGACATTATGTGAAGAGCTAGTCCTTGGAACACACATCTCTAAATGGAATATCTTCATAAAGTTTCTACCCTCAGAGCGCAAGGAACTCAGAAGAAGAGGTAGAAAGAGCGTAAGAGCCAGAGTGGATGAAAACAAACAAAAACCAAAAAAACAAAAAGGAAAGATGTAAGACTTTTCAATTTACTGCTGGGCTCTAGCCTAACCAAGCACAGCATCACCAAACAGAAGAGGGAATCACAACATGGATAAATTTAAACTAAATAATAGACACTGCTCATCTTAACTGCTAAACTGATTGATATATGTTTACAATACATAAAGTGCAAGAAAAGATGAAGCTCAGTCATATTTTCATCTTCTGAAAGAAAAGACCTAAGAATTCAGTTCAAAGCACACTGGAAACAAAAAGAACTGCTTGGATGTCATCTCACAAATCATTTGATCCAGTGAAGAATTAGTTATGTAAACCTCAAAGTTGTAAGTGAAATTAGTTTGTGCAGAGAATATTACCTTAGTGAGAACTGTGTAAAGATTTATTCAGGTTTATAATTTTATGTGTTTGTTTGCCTCAATGCATGTATATATACCATCTGCATGTGTGATGCCTTCAGAAGCCAGAAGAGAACAATAGACCCTCCGGAACTGAGCTTTCAAAGGGTGTCATGTGGGGACTGAGAACTGAACCCAGGTCCTCTGCAAGAGTAGCAAGTTCTCTTAACTATTGAGACAAATCTCCATCCCAAAGATACTGAGTCGGGATCTCAGATTCTTTCATTATAGTACAGAACAGTGAAAGTACAAAACTAATGAGCAACTTATTCATAAAGTTATAATCATGCTTATGTAATACAGGAAGAATGAAGGTAAAACTTATCAAACAAGAAATTTGAATTTAATGAAGTGTCATTTAAATATGAAATAAAAATAAAGACTTCTAGTGTTCTAGAGAGTTTCGTGTCAGTTTGACATAACTAAGTAACTTGAGAGGAGGAAACCTCAATTAATAAAGTACTTATATAGTAATAAAAGACTTCCAATCAAAGAAAAGCCCAGAGCCAGATGGTTTCAGCACAGATTTCTACCAGACCTTCAAAGAAGAGCTAATGCAAACAAGTACTCCTGAAATTTTTCCATGAAGTAGAAACAGAAGGAACATTGCCAAATTCATTCTATGAGGCCGCAATCACCCTGATACCTAAACCACACAAGGATTCAACAAAGAAAGAGAATTTCAGACCAATTTACCTATGAACATGAATGCAAAGATACTCAATAAATAAAATACTTGCAAACTGAATCCCAAGACATATCAAAAGTATCATACAACATGACCAAGTAGGCTTCATCCCAGTAATGTATGGGTAGTTCAACATACAGAAATCTCTCAACATAATCCACCATATTAACAAGCTGAGAGGAAAAAAAAAAAAAACCATGATCATCTCATTAGATTCTGAAAAAGCATCGGAGCATCGGACAAATTCCAACACCCTTTTATGTTAAAAGTCTTGGAAATATCAGGTATACAAGGACCTAAACATAATAAAGATAACATACAGCAAACCAGTATCCATCATCAAATTAAAAGGAGAGAAATTTAAAGCATTTCCTTTGAAATCAGGGTAAAGGCAAGGCTTCCCACTCTCCCCATATCTCTTCAACATAGTACTTGAAGTGTTAGCTAGAGCAATAAGACAATTAAAGGAGATCTATGAGATGCAAATTGGAACGGAAGAAGTCAACTATTCACAGATGATATAATAGTATACATAAATGACCCCAAAAATTCTATAACAAAACTTCTACAGCTGATGAACATCTTCAGCAATGTGACTGGATAGAAAATTAATTCTAAAAAAATAAGTAGCCCTTCTTTACACAAAAGGGAAATAATACCCTTTACAATTGTCACAAATACTATAAAATACGTGGGGGTAACTCTAACCAAGCAAGTGAAAGAGCTAAATGACAAGAACTTCAAGTCCCTGAAGGAAATATCAGAATGTGGAAAAATCTCCCATGTTCATGGATAGGTAGGGTCAACATAATAAAAATGGCCATCCTAATGAAAGCAATATACAAATTTATTTCCATTCCTATCAAAATACAAATACAATTCTTTACAGACTTTGAAAGAATAATTCTCAACTTCATATGGAATAAAAAAAAACAGAATAGCTAAAACAATCTTGTACAATAAAAAAAAAATAAATCTGGAAGTATCACCATCCCTGATTTCAAGCTGTACTACAGAGCAATAGTAATAAAAACAGCACGTACTGGCATAGAAACAGACCAGTTGATCAATGGTTTCGAATCAAAGCCCCAGAAATAATCTCACACAACTACTGTCATTTAAATTTTGAAAAAGAAGCCAAAACTGTACAATGGAAAAAGGAAAACATCTTTAACAAATGGTGCTGGTCTAACTGGATGTCAACATGTAGAAGCATGCAAATAGATCCATATTTATCACCCTGAACAAACTTAAGTCCAAGTGGATCAAAGACCTCAACATAAAACAGGACACACTAAATCTAATAGAAGAGAAAGTGGCAAAAAGCCTAGATCTTATTGGCACAGGAGATAACTTTTTGAACAGAACACCAACAGCTCAGGCTCTAAGTACAACAATAAATAAATAAATAAATAAATAAATAAATAAATAAATAAATAAATAAATAAATAAATAAATAAATAAATGGAACCTCGTAAAAATCTTATGTAAGGCAAAGGACATTGTCATTAGGAAAAATGGTTATCTACAGATTGGGAAAAGATCTTCACCAACCCCACATCTGACAGAGGGTTAATCTCCAAAATATATAAAGTACTTGAGAAATTAAACACCAACAAACCAAATAATCCAATCAAAAATCGGATCCAGAGCTAACTGAGAATTCATGAAAGAGGAATCTCTAATGGCTGAGAGGCACTTGAAGAAATGTTCAACACAGTTAGTATTCAGGGCAAAACAGCTCAAAATGACTCTGAGATTCCATCTCACACCTGTCAGAATGGCTAATTTCAAAAACTCAAGAGATAGCACAAGCTGGTGAGGGCATGGAAAAAGGAGGAACACTCGTTCATTGGTGGTAGGAATGCAAACTTGTACAACCACTTTGGAAATCAATCTGGCAATATCTTAGAAAATTGGGAATAGTTCTACCTCAAGACCCAGTCATACCACTCCTAGGAATATATCCAAAAGATTCTCCACCAAACCACAAGAAAGAAAGTTGCCTCAATTATATTCATAACAGCTTCATTCATAATAACCAGAAAATAATAACAACACAAATGTCCTTCAACAAAAGAATGGATTAAAAAAACTATGATATATTTATTCAATATAATACTACTTAGCTATCAGAAACAAGGAAATCATGCAATCTGCAATCAAATGGATGGAACTAGAAAACCTTATCCTGAGTGACCTAACCCAGATCCAGAAAGACACACATGGTTTATGCTCACTTATAAGTGGATATTAACTACATAGCACAAGACAACCATCCTACAACCCACAGACCCAAACAGACAGGAACCTAGCATAACTATCTTATGAAAAGCCCAATCCAATAGCAAGTCATGGACCATGTTGCCTGTTAGTAGAACACATTATCCTAGCTGGGCTGCTATAAGAGTCATGCTAATACAAAAGGAAGCTTTCCATACTCATGTGACTGGTGAACTGAGAGGAGTTGATAAGTGGGGCCTACCCCATCTGAGGAGAAGGAAAGGATGGAGATGACAAAGAGGGAGGGAGGGAGCGTGAGACCTAGACTGGAGGAAGGAGTGGATGTTGATTGAGATGTACCTTGAAAAAATTAATTATTTTTTTAAAGTGCTTTTTAGTATTGGGCTGTAGGCTAATCTATATGAAATTTAAAAATTAGTGATTGATGGAGGAGGGCCTAGCACATTGTGCGTGGGGCTATCCCTGGGCTTTTGATCCTGGATTCTATAAGAAAGCAGGTGGGGCAAGCCATGATGTGCAAACCAGTAATCAACTACTCCATGACCTCTGCATCAGTTCCTCCCTCCATGTTTCTACGCTGCTTGAACTCCTGTCCTGACTTCCTTCAATGATAGACTATAGTGTGGAAATGTAATCCAAATAGAACCTTTCCTGCACAACTTGGGTTTGGTCACTATGTTTTCTTGCAACATAGAAACCTTAATTAAGATAGATAACCAAATTTAAGGAATTTTCTCAGTAGTGGTCTTGCAAGAATAGTAAAATATTTTTTTTATATTGAGATATGTCACTCCTGACAGCACCCCCTATTCTACTCCAAGTAAAGGATGAGCATCAAAAAATCAACATTTGGAGATGGTTGCATTAGTGGCAAGCTTGTCACTGGGCAAGAAAAATCCCTTGCTTCAACTTTAGACAGAATGCTGTCCAAATAGGACAAAAGTTGGAAGCAAGTAAGTCAACAGCCTAGCTCTACCAAGACAGGGTAGGCAAATCTTTCATATTTCCTGCTTTACAAGTAATGTCTGTCAGACATACTGGGCCAAGAGCGTGAAGATAAATGCTCTAATGTGTGGAGAAAAATTGGGGAATGTCCAGGCAGCCAGTTGTCTGTCATTTCTTAGTTTCGGGAGTTGCTAGCTCTGCACTTCCTCCATAATCAGATATATTTATCCTTCTCAGGTCTCTGATGTGATTGAAGGCTAGATATTGTCTCACAGTTAAATTTTAAGTGGTTTAGAATTAAAAGGATGATCTAAGTCTAAGAAGATTAAGTTGGTAATGCAAGTTAGGATAGAAAATGACTTAGGTATAGAACTGCAAACTCATGGAGATGGATAGATAATAGAATATTAATATCAGTAGCCAAATATGTATGGACTGGACATTAGAAATGCATGTTATACATTATAATTATCATAATTGTGGCCTAACTATTCAAAAAAAAGAATTAAGAGTTCTGGGAGGAGATGGGAGGGAGGGTGGGCTGGGGGGGTGAAGACAGGGGACTATGATGGAGATGTAACTTGAAGTAATAAATAAACATTTAAAAAGAAAAGAAAAATAGAAATAGTAACAAAATTTTCTAGAAGAAATAAATTGACAAATGTCAAAACCGGATCTATTTTTTTTTTACAATGAATTAATGTTAACTATATTCACCATATACTGCAACTTACTTTCCCACCCAACTGTGTTTTTATTTTTTTATAATTTATTTTTTATTTCTTCAAGTTACATCTCAGTCACAAGCCCTTCCCTACTGCCCCCTCCTGTCCTACCCTTGCATCCTCTTCCCCCTCAACACTCCCATCCTCTATCTTTTTTTTTCCTTTAGCCTAAGGTAGATCTTTTTGCCCCCAAGAGCTCCCCTCTTCAGTCCAACAAATGGTTGTCTATCCTATAACAATAAATACAATACAAAACAACAGAAACAAATAGGCCACAATTATGAGTGTTATATGGCTTAGCATACAATCCAAATGTCCATTCCATATGCATCTGGCCCCTGACTTTAACATTCTACTATCTAACCATCTCCATGAGTTTAAAGTTGTATATCTAACTCAGCTTTCATAGTAACTTACATCACAATTTTAAAAACATCTTCTTAGATCCAGAACACCCTCTTGATTCCTAAACAACTCAAAATATAACTATGAGACTCTAGCTATCTATTCTTCAACCACCTCAGAGACCTGAGAGGGATAAATATATCTGATTATATAGGAAGTACAGGGCCCGCAGCTTCCAAAACTAAGAAATGACACACCAGTGGCTGCCTGGACAGTTCCCATTCTCTCTCCATACATTACAGCATCAATCTTCAGCCGTTTGGCTCCGTTTCTCTGACAGACACTGATTGTAGAGCAGGAATTATGAAGAACTTACCTACCCTATCTTGGCAGAGCTAGGCTGTCGACTTACCTGCTTCCAAGTTTTGTCCTTTTTGGACAGCATTCTTTCTACAGTTGAAGCAAGGGGTTTTTCTTGCCAAGAAATAGGCTTGCCACTAATTCAACCTTCTCACACTGGAGATTCTTTGATGCTCATCTTCCACTTGGAATAGAATAGGGGGTGCTGTCAGGAGTTGACACGTCTCGGTATAAAAAAAAATCTAAAGTTAAGAAAACATCTTTGAATGCCATATTCTGCAGATCTCTTGGGGTTTTTGAAGATGCCCTATCTATCTCTTATATTTAGATAAGGAAATGTTGCTTGTCTTTTAACAACTTGATTTCTGAGTAGCTTAGAAAATAACTGTGATAGACTGTCATAGTAACTAACAAAATGACACGCTTGCATGACTATGAGTTTGCATTTCTTAATTATCCTAAACAACTTATGACTGTTGGTATCAAAAGGCCCAAACTTCACATTTCATTTTTTTTTTTATTTTTTAGTTTAAGGTATTTATTTTTCCCCCCAACAGCTCTCCCTTTCAGTCCAAATAATGGTTCTTTTTCTTATAACTATAAATACAATACAAAACAACAGAAATAAATAGGCCACGATTATAAGAGTTATATGGCTTAGCATACATTCCCAATGTCCAGTCCATATGTATTTGGCACCTGACTTTAACATTCTACTATCTAACCATCTCCATGAGTTTAAAGTTCTATATCTAACTCAGCTTTCATACTAACTTGCCTCATAATTTTAAAAATATCTTGTTAGATCCAGAACACCCTCTTGATTCCTAAACAACTCAAAATTTAACTATGAGACTCTAGCTATCTATTCTTCAACCACCTCAGAGACCTGAGAGGGATAAATATATC
>CAJQZJ010033849.1:5142925-5170513 GCA_907164525.1 Lophiomys imhausi
AATAAAAAAAAAAAAAAAAAAAAAAAAAAGAAAACCACCACTCAAGCATGTTTAGATATAAAAATGTTGGTGTAAGTATAGATGAGAACATCCATCCATGGTTAAATAATTGGAAGCAACATAACATGATAATAAGTTACTAAATTAGTTAAAGAATGCAATTACTACCAAATATCTTGTCAAGGGGCTTTATTGAAAAATCATGATTGTTTATGGTACATAATTTACTGAAAACAATTATGAAGCAGCACACGAATTGGGATCCCATCTGGTCAGAATTTAGTCCTCAGATGATGATGATGATGATGATGATGATGATGATGATGATGATTATTTTGCCTTTTCTGGGTGATATGTAAATAAAATCATAGAGTCTGTAAATCCTTGTGTTCCATTCCTTTTATTTTGCACATTTTTGCAATTTCTTTGTTTGTTGTTATACTTGTT
This sequence comes from Lophiomys imhausi, assembly GCA_907164525.1. NCBI lineage: Eukaryota > Metazoa > Chordata > Mammalia > Rodentia > Muridae > Lophiomys > Lophiomys imhausi. The sequence continues at coordinate 5,143,373 of CAJQZJ010033849.1, forward strand.
GTTATTCTCTTTCATTGAAAAAAAAAAACCACAGTTTTTCCTTATGTCACAAACTTAGTCTGCAATGACTAGTGAAAGTATATGTAGCATCTGACACAAGGGTACTATAACGTTGCAATAGTTGTACACAGGCTGTCTAAGAGTTTATTGGGTTTATTGTAAGACAGGATTTGGTTATGTTACCTAAACTGTCATCTACTGTGATCATCCTGCCTCAGCCTCCCAAGTGTTGGGGTTGTCAGTGTGGTTTCCCACTTGGAAGTTCCTTTTAGACAAATCCCATTAAAAAGTCTGAATAACACACATCCATGGATATAATTTTAGTTTTAAAAGTTCCTAAATTGGCAGTGGTGGCGCATGCTTTTAATCCCAGCACTTGGGAGGCAGAGGTGGGTGCATATCTGTGAGATTGAGGCCAGCCTGGTCTACAAAGCGAGTCCAGGACAGCCAGAGAAAAACCCTGTCTTGAAAAACCAAAAAAAAAAAAAAAAGTTCCTAAATTATTTGCAAAATACTTGTACTCTTTTGGAACCCCATAATTCATATAGGCAATAAAGCATTTCTTATGAAAAAAAAAAACTCCAGTGCCTCAAGTTGATAGTATAGGTAGTATGCTTTTGCATACATACAACTCATTAACACTAATGATCTCAATATGTTCATGTGATGGTTCTGTTCTTGATGTCATGAGGGTGCTTTTATATCTTAGGAATGATTACAGTTCTACTGACATCTCTTCAGCTAACCAATACATTTCTATGCCAAAGTACTTGGAAATATATCTCATGAGGAATCATAAAGCTGGCAAGTGGCATTTCCTTCTTAGAATTTCATGATTACAGGACTCCTCAGCTGGGATTTCCGTTTCTGAGTCGTTTTCCTTCTCCACTAGAGAGCAGAGTCAATGCTAGAAAGTGTCCTCCTTTGGCCAGTTCTTTCCAATATATTTTCCAACGTTTCATTATCAAATCTTTGATTCCAAATTCTCATTTATCCTTTCTCACAAAATAATTCAAAATTCTCATACTCTAAAAGTTAATTTTAGAGACTAGCCTGCTACTTGCCATACCTTAAACTTTCAAAGCAGGAAAAACCCCTGCACAAATATTTGTTTCATTATCATCATCTTAATTATTCCATAACTTTACCTCTATTTAATAATTATCTCTAATTAATAAATTAACCATTGATCTGCTTGTTTTACATTTCATGAACAATGGATCAGAATAAATTCAAGATTTATTTCTTCTGTCAGATCTATTGCTTACTGTACCATTAACTAAATGTTGCTTCAAAATTAATCAAGGTCCTCTTAAAGAGACCAGAAAGAGGTCACACTTACCATGACTTTGCTTCTGATCAGAGTGTCAATCCTAATTATTGTAGGCTATGGAGCAAAAATGAGATTTAGGCACAAATAAAATCTCGACATGTAACCTAAAGGTGCCCTCAAATCTCCAGCTAAGCTCCTGATGTATAAATTACTTTTACTGAGTCCAGTATTCCTTTTATTAGCACTGTTCCCCTTTTGTTGGATAGAACCAACTTGCTAACCTATTAAATAAAATCGCTTATAGATGTAGTTTTTTATGCCTTTTAAAATGTTAATGTATGGCTTGTTAAATGTTAAAGTGGTAAATAGCTTCTAGGAGCTCTTATGTTCTAAATTTCATTTTGTAACCCTCAGCATTTAAGAGAAGAATTCATATGATATTTGTCAAGTTCGGACCTTCATAAGCTTGGTGCTTTCAATATATTATTTTCCAAAAGGAATGAACGTAATTAGATAATAATGTCAATGTCACATTAAACTGCCACTGTTACAGAACAGCAATCACCTCTTGCTAAGAGATCATGGAACATAGTGTTATAAAATATAAAAACTAAGAGTTTTAGCTGTTGGTACAAGCTGAGAATAGCTTTCAGGGTCATTCCACCTGTTCTATGCTCATCTCCACCAGGCAGTTTACAGCTCTTTCTGTATTAAATATTTATTGTAGATAAGTGCAATGTTTTCTTTTTATTCTGAGCCATTTTTGCTTTTACACTACTGATGTCATTCATATCAGAGCAGTGTAATCACAGAATGAATGAAATCAGGCATGAGAATACATTTTAATATGCATCTCTTCATTACCATTGACATGTTGGCTTTAGATTTAATTTTAAAGACTTACAATGTGGATATTGGCTCAGTGACTAGTTGATATTGCTGAGAGAAGTGACCCAACTCCAACTCTACGCATTTTTTAAAAAACGACCCAGATATTCCTGATATGTTTCTCCTATATTAAGACCCCTTAGCCCTTTAATAATTTATGAATCAGAATACCAATACTCTAAATTTTAAATAATTTATTCATATAGAAGAAAGAGGAAAAAGGAAAGATACAATAAAAACGTGTTGGACGTCTATTTACCTGAGAGGTAAGGATTGGACAGACCTACCTGGTCACCCCAGGCATCCATAGATAGACAGCCAAAACAGCACTAAACTGCAATCCTATGGCTTTTGTCACTTGCCCAACACAACGAGAATGTATTTACTCAGTTATGGAGGCCAGAAGTCTAAGATCAAGGCACCAGCAGTGTTGTTTTCTTCTGACAACTGTGAGAGAGAATCTGCCACCTACCCTCTACAGTTTATGGTTGTTTACTGGTGATCTTTGGTGTTCTTTGACATAAGGACACAGAACCCTGATATCTACCTTTATGTCCAGCTGATGTTTTTTTCCTGTGCATGTCTACTTCTGTGTCCATGTTTCCCCTTCTTATGAGCTTATTTTATATTAAGTATTTTAGGACCAACCCTAATAAACTCACTTCAGAGTCTTTTTTCCAGTAGTTATAATTTGCAATTCTGGCATTGAGGTCCCAATTAATTCAGTCCACATTTATTTGCATGCTGCCTATGGGGAAGCAGATGTTTAGAATATCCAGATTCTGTTTGCTAAACATATTCACCTTTACAGCATATTCTTGTTGCATATCCTCAAACATTATCCCCTCTCTCCACACTAACACTTCCCCAAAGAAGGATGAGTTGGGACCTCAGAGCTCAACACTAATTGATAGTATTATTGCTGGTTTTGTTACTCTATGCCTTATGGGGGCTCTGCCACTAGAGTTTTCATTATGTGACTTTAAGGTTCATGGAAAATTGTGGAATTCATATAAGTGAAAAGACAACTATGATAGGTAAGCTAATTAACATGTGTATTATTCCATTTACCAAACATTCGTGTTTCCAAAACAGCTAAAATTTACCCATTTAGTATAAAAACCGTAGATGGCATTTCATTTTGCTATAATCTTTGTATTGTACATTAAATCTGGAGTTATTCAGTACACCTGATACTTTGTGTTCCCTGACCTACAACTCATTAATTCCCTCCTAATTTTTTTTTCTCTAAGACACTGATTACTGTGTATTTGGATTTCTAAAGACTTATATCTCAGAACATATTATACTTTTTTTGCTTATTTCGGTGAGCATAACGTCTAGGTTAATTTATGTGTAGCATATGGTAGAAGCTTGTTCGTTTAGGAGTGAATACTATTGTAGTTTACCATAGCTTATTTGCATTGTCTCCTGTAAATAGACGGAATGGTTCAGAATTATGGCTACTATAAATGATTATACAAAGGACGAGACTACACATACGTTTACAAGGTAGAGAATCAATTTTCTGATGGTTTCTGACTAGAAGAGGGATTGGTCACTCACAAGTATGATCTCTTATTAATTTCTTTAGAAACTTCATACTGTTTCTGGAATAGCTGGATCAATCCACACTCCTGCCAATTCCTACAAAACTTCCCCTTTCTTCATATTCTTGCTAACATTGGTTGTCTTTTAAATTTATCACTTAAGAAAAGCAGTAACATTAGCCTAAAGTAAAAGTCCAGTTACCAGGATAATGAGCAGTTCAACATGAAAAAGGCTTTTAAACATTATTTATATGAAGTCTAATCAAGTTGTTTCTCCCCTTATTTGTATGATTGTTTTCTGATTAACTGTCTCCTTAATGTTTTGCAGAATGCTGTGTTTTACTCAAATGGTAACTTATGTAACTTAAGCAACTTCTGCAAGTTAGAACCTGTGAGTTTTTACCATAGAGTGAACTTGCTTTCTAAATATATCATTCCTTCCTAGTCACTATTTCTTACTTTTCTAATTTTCTGGTAAGATTTTCTCCACTTCTGGAAATGTCTCTCTTCTCAGAATTGCTTTTCCTGGTATCCCTAGGCTAAGACAGGGAAATAAGTTCAAATCACTCTGGGCAGAATAGAGAAACTTCATTTCAAAACTTTTGTTTTTTTGCTTTGTATTTCCCCCAAGTGATAAGAACTTGGTAAAGAAACCACAGAGGACTTCCCCATACTTTTAATTCACTTTTTAAAAATTTAAATTATAGGTTTCATTATGACATACTCATGTATGTAATTTGATCTTACTCACACATATGTTTTATGCTCTCTTGGATGTCATCCCATGTTCCTTTCTCTAAATAGCCCCCACTCTTCCATTACATCCTATTATTAAACCTTAAGTCTAGAGTGAATATGAAAGAAAACACAATATTTTTTTTTCCTGGACTAGGCATCTTTCGCTTAGGATAGTTATTTATAGTTCCATCTATTTTCTTTTCCTGAAAAGGACACTCTTTTTCAGTAACAATGGAATAGTACTCAATTAAGCACACACATCGTTTTGTTATTCCCTAATCTAGTGATGAACACCTAAGTCAATTCCATAAATCAGCTATTGTGAAAATGTACTGCACTTAACATGAGCATGCAGGAAGCCCTGCATGGTGCTGAATTGAATTCCCTTATGCAATATGCCCAAACGTGGTATTAACTGCATCTCATGGTGATTCTGTTTTTATAATCTAAGGCACCTTCTTAATGATTTCCATAGTGGCTAGACTAATTGACATTCTCCTCTAGTACTTGTCATTTGGTTCCTTGTTGACAGCCATTCCCATTAAAGTGAGACAGAATTTTAGTATAACTTTGGTTTGTGTTTCCTAGGTTGATAATGGCCACCATTTTGTCATATATTTAATTTCTTTTTAAATTTCTTGTTTTAATAACTGTCTAGGCTGTTCATTTATGTACTTACTGATTAGCTGATCTAGGGACAGTAATATTTTGAATTCTTTCTGTATGGTGTATTAGTCTCAGAGACTAGCAAAGACCTTCTTCTGTTTGGTAGCTATTTCCTCATTCTATTATTTCTGTCATCGTGGAGAAGTTTCTATTTTAGATAATCTTAGTAATCAATAGTTGTTACCATTTCCTGGGGCCTAGCATATGTCACCTAGATTTTTGAAGCCTTACTCTAGAGCATCTGAAGCTGCGGTAAATTATTTCACTTAATCTATCACCAGTAGCAAAAGCTATATGCTAAGCTTTTGAAGACAATGTGCCTTGATATTATTAAGTTTTCAGTGGATAATAACAAAAAATTAAATTAATGGAATTTAAGTAGAATGGATTTTTTTTCCCCAAGTAGACACTCAAATCAGTAGTGTTCTAAAGAAAATTGATTCTGCAATTCAATGTTTTTATACTTCTTGCATTATTTCAATCTGTATTTCTAAGGCTGGCTTCATCTCTGGACTTGCAGTAAAACAACTACACCAATTCACAACATCTCAGAGGAGCAATGAGACTAACAATCGGAAATCAATCATTTCCTTCAGTTTGCATAATTTCAAAGGCAAAAAAATCTTCTGGTAGCCCAACAGCCAATTTCTAATCACACTGAATACAGTTTGACCCTAATACAATGACTAAACTAATAACCACCAAGGAAACTGACACCAAAATATTGCCTTAAAACTGACCTGTGACCGAAAAGACGATAGCTCCTCATACCATGCAAGGGATACTGTGTATTTGTTTAAATCTCACAAATGATAAAATGAGAGAAAGATAATAAATGTAGTGTATGTTGATAAAACTCTGTGCTAATGCTTCAAAATGGAGGAACATATTGCTGAGTTCTCCAGCCACCTCTGTGAGAGAAATGAGGCAAGATGGAGAAGCACCTAATAGTTTAGAAACCCCTGATCCAATCCATCTTCTTGACAAATGCATTTATTTTCATCCCACACTAGTTTTTCTAGGCATGTTTACCGAAGCTTAGAAATGCTTTGTTCTTATTTTAGTTAAAACTGAGTTTCAATACATCACCCTGTTAACCCCTGACATCAATGATATTATGTTTGTCAGTTTATTCATGACTAAAAACCTCCCTGGTCTTTCAGAGAAATATAACTTCATATATTTAAGCAATTTTATTGTAATAAAAGGACTCGAGAAATAAATACATATATTTTCGTATCCTGTTATCAGACTATTTTTGAGTAGTTTTCTATTTCTACTCTCAAACTAACATATGAGTTTAATAGTTTTTGTAAATATGATAATTATATCAATTCTTATTTCCCTTTTCAGGTATTCGTGTATTTATAAAACTTGTTAATAATTCATTAGAAAATTGGCATCTTGACTTAGAAGAAAATTTGACTCAAATAATTACACCTACCATTTAACTTGATTTAATTCTTCACTCACCCTATAAGATGTACATATTTGCACTTTCAACATAAATTCTTTCACAGGAACATGTATCTATCATTTTTCTCTGAGAAATTAATTTGAACATTAAATTGTAAGCATCCATCTGTCTCTCTGGGGTGTTCCTTCTCACTGTGAATCTTTAGTGATTTCTTTGGGGTTTGAATGAAATAATTTTTGCTAATGAATATAAGCATTTTCTTATATTCCTAAATCTTTCTACACTAGAACATGTTCCATAAGGCAGAGAAAATCAGGAGAGCAATCATTTGGACCTCTGTCAGTCAGTTCTATGTTGATCACTTGATTGATAGATTTGACTTACGAATGCACCCTACATTGTTTATAGAGAAGATTGCAGCAAAGACAAAACTGACATCCAAAACCTGTGCTGCACTCACCTTTCTCCTCAGGAGACATCACACATGTTTATTCTGAACATTGTCAAAAACATACAACAAATTATTTAAGGTGCAAGGCTCGCATGCAGAGTTTTTAATTGGATATTTCAACTGAAATGTTGTCATGCTTAAACCAAAGAAGAGATCTAAGGTGAACTAATCATATTTAATTGTTTCAAGAATTGTGCAGTAGAGGAATTCAGGTTGACTGATTTTGGAATATTAAAATATTAAAAAGTGTCATAGAAAAGCTTAGAAGTTTAAACAGTGTTTAAACATCTGTGTGAGCAACATCTCTTTCTGGTAAATATTTCATTACTTATTAAGGGGAAGAGTTAAAGATATAAGCTAGCAGTCATGGCAGAAACTTTTCACTAATTGAAGAAAAGACATGACAGGCCTTGGCATCAGCATCTTCTAGACCAGCATTGTAAATGCTCCAATCCAACTCCAAACAAAAATGGCTATTATCTAGATTTATAAATGACATTATACTAAGATAGTTTGTTCACTTGCAATCTAAATGGTTAATGACTTTTGTCCCATCAGGCACAACCCTATCAGAAAGATAAAAACATCAGACCTTGACACTTGTTCATAAGAAGTGTGTGGGAGGGTGGATGTAATGGATGAATGAAGTCCCAGCTCACACTCATGAACTGCTGGCTTTGAAGTTAGGAAGATTAATACAATTACTCAGCCTTTGTTAGTCTCTTGGCATTTCTCTCTGTAGCTCCATCATACAAGTTGCATCAGAATACATAGGTGAAGGAAGTTGAAGATAGAAATGAATGCACTTTTGGTCTTACATAACCTAAGTTTTCAGGTAACCCAAGGAGATGATTTTCCAGGAGACAATGGGAACAATTCATTAAAATCAGAAGAGACTGGGATTGATTTTCTTAGTGGAAACATTGAACGCTAACAGATTACTAGTGCGTGTTTGAAAATATGTGAGCAAAGAGAAGCCTGAAGATTGAGAGGGAAATAGGCCAATGGAGATTCTCATGGGGATCAGGCAGAGTATAGCACCTCTTCATGCAGAGAAAGTTTTTTGGGTTAAGTGTTTCAGGGTTTCTACTAAAATGGCACACAAGGAGTAATAGCTACCTTGGAAAACAGAATGATCATAAGATAAAGGTAAGGGCCAGGAGGGCTGGATGGCAAACTTGTCAAATACAAAGGAAAAGTAGCAGAGGCCTGTCTTGTTATTTTACAGAAAAGCCCTAATGAAAGCATAGGACTAGCTGGGAGAGTTGATATTACCTTTCATCAAATCTGTAATCACTTCTTTCTATATTATTTGAAGACACCAAAAAAATCTATAGTTTGAATGTGTTAACAGAAGGATTTTTTAGTGGTTCTAACCTCCAAAAAGGTCAATTCTAAAACTTTATTTTATTCCTTATAAAGAAAGATTCTCACCTACTGGTATAAAGATCCTAGTGAGGATCTCCCATTAGTAGAAATTAAGTGCACAACATTCTCCCAAGCTTGGTCTGCCGCATTGCACAATTTCCAAAGGATTGCAGCTTTCAAATAAAGGGAATGAAACAATCTGGAATTAATTCCTTCTGATTTAAGTCCCATTTCTTTGGAAATTTCCAAACAATAGCAACAGCCACCTACTGCTCTCTCCAACAGTAAACAGGTTGGTTTAAACTATAGTCATTATATCAGCTCACATAAAGAGAAAATATGTGCATGTAAACACGAATGAAGTAGAGCTACACAATTATTTCTTATTTTGAAAATGAACCAGGTTGGCAGCCTCACTAATAAACAGGGCTGAATGCTATCTTAGTCATATGTTTGAGGTTTGGAAAACTGGATCTTGTAATAATTGCATATTACATCTACATACTTCAAATGAGGTTATAATGGCTATTATCATCAGAATGAATAGGAAAACAATTAACCATGATTAGCCTTTTTATGTGAAGAGTTACCTCCTTATTTTGGCATTCAGTTTGCAATCATTTGAAATTAGCAAAGAGTTTCAATAATTTTATTTATTTATTTTCGTATTTCAATAGCACAAGAGCAAATGAGTTTCTTAACCTTATGCATTTCCATGAAAAGATAGAAAATGCAGCAGCATTTAGGAGTGTACAAGGCTTACTCGCCTAACTACAGAGGAAAGAACGAAAAGAAATCTTTCTGATGTTTATTCAAGTTAAGTTGGAAACAGATCCAACTTGAAATGACAGCTATTAAATACATTATTGCACTTTATATTCTACCTAGAATGATTAATTTTCAATATCACAGGTCCCTATCAAAAGTAAATAAATGTTCACAATAAAAGGACAACATTATTTGGCACACATTCAATGATGATGCAGCTGTTATTTCCAAATATCCCTGCCTTTGAAATTCTGGAAAACAATTTCATGTTTGCCATCTACTTTACATTTAGTATACAGTCTGTTTGCTCACAGGTTCTCAGAAGCGATGGCTTAGAAAAAGGATACTTTAAAACTATCTTCTTGAAAATCAAGGCCATAATCTCTTTGGGTTACTGAATTGTAAAGACTAACTGCCCTGCCTGCAGGAATGTTTTGGGGTCCTGTAAGGAATGAATGGGCATTAAATCACATGGCACAGTCTTCAGTGGCACAGTCTTGACCTTCAGATGATGCCAGCCAACACATAATAGTTGTCCAGTAGTTTCAGCTACTTGAAGAGGTTGTTGTCTATACTGTTCTTACCTATATGGCTTGGGGGTAGATCTTTGGAATGAATGGTTGTTAATTGCAGGGGGTTTCTCTGTAGACTTGGGTTATAGTAAAAAGATGGTAGCAACTTTTGTCACCACAAGGAAGGGAGAAAAACATAACACATGAGTTGAATTTAAAAAATTAATTTAGTATAGAAAAAAGTCAGCTGAATTGTATAATACATGGTGATAAATGCAAGACACTGTGTGAATAAAACATTTCCTTCTCTTGCATTCAGAGCTTTGGGCCCATCACCATTTTCATAGTTGCCCATTTGCCTGCTCATTATTATTCCATATTGAAGAATTTCAGAAGTAGATTCCTCACAATGTGTTTTAACATAAATATTTAAAGACTGAATGTCACTGTCGTTATTTTCTGGAAGTCGAAGTCTTCAGCATAATGTATTCTCAACAACCTTTTTGACTTTGTTAAATGATGTCGTTTTCAAAGCTAGGGCAAGATATTCAACAGCAGCAAAAACAAAAAAAAAAAAACCCTTCCTTTTAGAATTGTAAAATAAATATATAGATTTATTTAAAAGTCTGCCTTATTTTACAATTTATATGACAATTGAAATCTATACTTTTTGATGTATTTGACTTCAGTCTGATTTATTTTTTTATCAAATCTTTTACAAATAATTCAGCTGAAGAAAAACCTGAAGTATTCAGCTAAGAACCTGAAGTATTCCTCATAGGTTTATGATTTAAAAGCTGGTTCGTGGTGCTACTATGGAGCCATGCTTGTAGAAGTAGGTCATAAGGGGAGGGGAAGTTGAAAGTATTGTACACTTTCTTTATTATGCTTACTGGACTACAGCTATGCAAATATCTCTTTTACTTATCACAGCTCTAACCTAGCCAACCTCACAGCCATGCCTTCCATCCATGAGTAGTTGAAACAAACCTGAAACTAGAATCAAGTACATTTCTTCCTCTGTTTCTGGCAAGGATTTTGTCACAGCAACGAAGAATTCAAGCCTGTTTTAACCTTTTAAGACAAATGATTGCCCCTCCACTGTGTGACTATAGTTTTTTTTTTTTTTAAATACTTTATTTTTTTCTTCAATTTACATCTCAGTAACAAACCCCTCCCTATTCCCCCTTCCTAACCCGCCCTTCCACCCTCTTCCCTCCAGAGGTTTCCCCTTTCAGTCCAACAGCTGGTTCCTTCTCTTATAGCAGTAAGTTTTATATAAAACAATAGATATAAATATGCCACATTTATGAGAGTAAATTGGTCCAGTATACCTTCCCAATGTTCAGTTTATACCTATTTGGCCCCTGACTTTAACATTCTACTAACTACCCAACTCCATGAGTTTAAAGGTCTATATGTGACTCAACATTCTTACTATCTTGCAACACACTTTTAAGAGTATCTTCTTAGATCTATAACACCCTCTTGATTCCTAAACAGTTCAAAATTTAACTATAAGATTCTATCTGTCTATTCTTCAACCACCTCAGAGACCTGAGAGGGATAAATATATTTATTTGACTATAGTTTTTAAATAGCAACTTGAGGTATCATTTATAACCATACGATACACAGTATATATGTATAAATTAAGTGATTTTAGTAAATTAATAAAATTTTCTAGCACCATCATAGTCCAGACTTAGAATCCATCTCTAGCTCCCAAAAGTGGTTTTTTCAAACACTCATGTGGTTAATTTAAACTAAAACTATAGAAAACTTTAGCCTGCTTTTTTCTATGAGTTCTTGTGTATTAGTATGAATGGAACCACACAATAATGATCTTTTCTATTTGATTTTTGTTCCCTTAGCAGGATACTTTTGGGGTTGTATGATGGAATGTGGAAGGCAAAGCAAGTATTTGCTAAAAGATACTGCATACCCTACTTGCAAGAACCTAAGTATTTTATTTTATACATGCTATACGGAAAAGAAGAAACAATAGAGTAAGCATCATTACGTCTTTAAACACCATTAAAGTAAGGGTTTGTGCTAGCTTGTTTTATGTCAAATTGACAAAAGTTAGAGTCATCAGACAGGTGTGAGTTTAACTGAGAAAATGCTTCCATAAGATTGGATTTAGACAAACAAGAAAGGCATTTTATTGATTAGTGATTGATGCGGGAGGTCCACGCCCTTTTTGGGTGGAGCCATCCCTGGGCTGAGGGACAAAGTCAAGTGGAGCAAGGCAGTAAGCAATGGCCTTTGTACCAGCTCCTGTATCCAGATTCCTGCATTATTTGAGTTCCTGTCCTGGCTTCTTTCACTTATGAAGAGTGACATGGAAGTTATAGCCAAATTAACTAACCCCTTTCTCTCTAAGTTGCTTCAGTTATGGTGTTTCAGCAATGACAACACTAACTAAGTCAGAGGAGTACCCAGAAATATTCAGTGTTCACAAGACAACCCTGTGGGTATTCAGTTACAGATTTATGAAGTATAAGAGTAAAATGAAGAGATGTGGAAAGTGGTCATTGGCCATTGAATGGCTCTGAAGCTAAAAACTACAGTGAAAGTAAGAATGTGAGCAGGCTCTAGAGCTTCGAAAATTCATCATATCAAACTGGCTTCCCAGTAATTCCATGAATGTGTATGGTTTTTGGAGTTTTTGATCAGTGATACTAGCTCAGATACAAGTTCTCATTGTAATATTTTTAAGTTTCAAACATTCTTTACATATTATAGAGGCAAAAGCTATTTCAAATATAAAATTACTATTTTTCTTTTCTTTTTTTAAATGTTTATTCCCTACTTCAAGCCACATCTCCATCACAGTGCCCCCCTCCACCCCTCTCATTCCCCCCCTCCCATCTTATTCCTCCAGAGTGGGGTGTCCCCACACATCAGTTCCGCATCCCAGTTCAGCAGTCACATGGGGGCCAAGAGCCTACTCATACACTGGGGACCTACATGGCAGCACCACTAGGGAAAAATGTCTCATCAACAAAGTCTATGTTCCTGTTTCTTTTGGTATGTTGGAGGTACCATAGTTATCCTGTACTATATGGCTAAAATCCAATTATAAATGAATAGATGCCATTTGGATCTTTCTGAGTCTGGGGTGGTTCACTCAGGATGAGCTTTTCTAGTGCTAGCCAAATTGCAGCATTTGGATGCAAATTGCATGATTTCATTGTTTCTGATAGCTGAGTAGTATTACATTGTGTAGATGTACCACAGTTTTTTATCCATTCATTGGTTGAGGGACATCTGGGTTGCTTCCAATTTCTAGCTATTACAAATAAGGCTTCTATGAACATAGATGAGGAAATGTCCTTGTGATTTGGTGAGGAATCATTTGGGAACCCAGAAGTGGTATGGCTATGTCTTGAGGTAGAGCTATTCCAAGTTTGCCCACACACCTATGGTCACTTAATCTTTGACAAAGAAGCCAAAACTCTTACAGCTGATAAATACCTTGAGCAAGGTGGCTGGATACAAAATTAATCCAAAAAAAACAAGAAGCCCTTCTTTATACAACAAACAAATGGGCTGAGAAAGAAATAAGGGAAACAACCCCCTTCACAATAGCCACAAACAATATAAAATACTTGGGGGTAACTCTAACCAATCATGTAAAGGACCTGTACAACAAGAACTTAAAGCCCTTGAAAAAAGAAATGGAAGAGGCCTTTAGAAGATGGAAAGATCTCCCACGCTCATGGATAGGTAGGATCAATATAATAAAAATGGCCATCCTACCAAAATCAATATATAGATTCAATGCAATTCCTATCAAAATACCAACACAATTCTTTATAGACTTGGAAAGAGCTATTCTCAATTTCATATGGAACAACAAAAAGCCAAGAATATCTAAATCAATCCTCTACAATTAAAGAAATCTGGAGGTATCACCATCCCAGATTTCAAGCTGTACTACAGAGCAATAGTAGTAAAAGCAGCATGGTACTGGTATAGAAACAAACCAGTAGATCAATGGAATCAAATTGAAGACCCAGAAATGTATACCCACACACCTATGACCACCTAATTTTTGACAAAGGAGCCAAAAAGGCACAATGGAAGGACAGCATCTTCAACAAATGGTGCTGGTCCAACTGGATGTCCACCTGTAAAAGAATGAAATTAGACCCAAACTTATCACCTTGTACAAAACTTAAGTCCAAGTGGATCAAAGACCTTAACATAAGGCCGGTCAAACTAAATCCACTAGAAGAAAAAGTGGGGAAAACCCTCGAATTCATTGCACAGGTGACAACTTCCTGAACAGAACACCAACAGCTCAGGACCTGAGATCAACAATCAATAAATGGGACCTCATGAAACTGAAAAGCTTCTGTAAGGCAAAAGACACTGTCATTCGAACAGAATGGCAACCTACAGACTGGGAGAAAATCTTCACCAACCCCACATCTGACAGAGGGCTAATATCCAAAATCTACAAAGAACTCAAGAAATTAAATTCCAAGAAACCAAATAATCCAATCAAAAAAAGGGGGACAGAGCTAAATAGAGAATTCACAAAGGAGGAATCCCTAATGGCTGAGAGACACTTGAAGAAATGCTCAACATCCTTAATCATCAGAGAAATGCAACTCAAGACGACTCTGAGATTCCATCTCACACCTGTCAGAATGGCTAAGATCAAAACCTCAAATGACAGCACATGCTGGCAAGGGTGTGGAGAAAGGGGAACCCTACTCCATTGCTGGTGGGAATGCAGACTTGTGCAACCACTATGGAGGTCAGTCTGGTGATATCGTAGAATGGCTAAGATCAGAGTCTCATAATTAAATTTTGAGTTGTTTAGGAATCAGGAGAGTGTTCTAGATCTAAGAAGATGTTTTTAAAATTCTGATGCAAGCTAGTATGAAGACTCAGTTAAATATAGAACTTTAAACTCATGGAGATGGTTAAATAGTAGAACATTAAAGTCAGGTGCCAAATACATATGGACTGGACATTGGGAATGTATTCTAAGCCACATAACTCTCATAATTGTGGTCTAATTACCTCTGTTGTTTTATATTGTATTTATTATTATAAGAGAAAGAGCCATTTGTTGGACTGAAAGGGGGAGCTGTTGGGGAGAAAAAGATATACCTTAAACCTAAAAAAAAAAAAGGAAGGGGATGGGTGAGTTGAGGCAGAAGAGGATGGGAGGAGGGGACTGGAGGGGGAGTAGGGAGGAGATTGCGATTGAGATGTAACTTGAAGAAATAAAAAATAAAGAGGGGAAAAAAGCTCAAATGACAGCACATGCTGGTGAGGGTGTGGAGAAAGGGGAACTCTACACCATTGCTGGTGGGAGTGCAGGCTTGTGCAACCACTATGCCGGTCAGTATGGCGATATCTTAGAAATCTTGGAATAGCTTTGCCTCAGGACCCAGCCATACCACTTCTGGGTATACATCCAAATGTCTCCTCACGGAATCATAAGGAAGTTTCCTCATCTATGTTCATAGCAGCCTTATTTGTAATAGCTAGAAACTGGAAACAACCCAGATGTCCCTCAACCGAAGAATTGGTTAAAAAACTGTGGTACATCTACACAATGGAATATAATTCAGCTATCAGAAACAATGAAATTATGCAATTTGCAGCCAAATGGATGGAACTAGAAAAGCTCATTCTGAGTGAGCTAACCCAGACTCAGAAGGATGCACATGGCATCTATTCACTTATAGTAGGATGTTAGCTATATAGTAGAGGATATCGATACTACAACCAACACACCAAAGGCAATATGAACATAGACTTTTTATTTTTAATTTTTATTATTTTTTATTTTTTATTCTTTTTTATCTGTTTGTCTGCTTATTTGTTTGTTTGGTTTTTTAGTTCTCTCTCCCTGGCAATGAGACACTTTTCACCAGAGGTACTGCCTTGTAGACCCCCATTGTATAAGGAGGCTCTTGGCCCTCATATGACCTCTGAACTGGGATGAGGGACTGTTACATAGGGACACTCCACTCCAGAGAAGTGGGTTGGAAGGGTCAGGGGATAAAGAAAAAAAAATGAAATGTGAAGTTTTGGCCTTTTGCTACTAATTGTCATAAACTGCTTAGGATATTTAAGAAATGCAAACTAATAGTCATGCAAGCCTGTCATTTTGTTATGTACTATGACAGTCTACTATAGTTGTTTTTTAAGCTAATCAGAAATCAAGTTGCTAAGAGACAAGCAACATTTGCTTATCCTAATATAAGAGATAGACAGTGCCTCCTCAAAAACCTCAAGAAATCTGCAGAATATGGCATTCAAAGATGCTCTCTTAACTTTAGATTTTTTTTGATATCGAGACATGTCAACTCCTGACAGCACCCGCTATTCTACTCCAAGTATAAGATGAGCATCATAGAATCTCCAGTGGGAGATGATTGAATTAGTGGTAAGCCTATCTCTTGGCAGAAAAAAACCCTTGCTCCAACTGTAGACTGCAGGCTGTCCAAAAAGGACAAAACTTGGAAGCAGGTAAGTCGACAGCCTAGCTCTGCCAAGACACGGTAGGCAAGCCCTTCTTAATTCCTGCTCTACAATCAATGTCTGTCAGAGAAACGGGGCCAAACGACTGAAGATTGATTCTGTAATATATGGAGAGAAAATGGGAACTGTCCAGGCAACCACTGGTATGTCATTTCTTAGTTTTGGAAGCTGCAGGCCCTGCACTTCCTATATAATCAGGCATATTTATCCCTCTCAGGTCTGTGAGGTGGTTGAAGAATAGATAGCTAGAGTCTCATAATTAAATTTTGAGTTGTTTAGGAATCAAGAAAGTGCCCTGGATCTAAAAAGATGTTTCTAAAATTGTGATGCAAGTTAGTATGAAAATTGAGTTAGATATAGAACTTTAAACTCATGGATATGGTTAGATAGTAGAAGGTTTAAATCAGGTGCCAAATACATATGGACTGGACATTGGGAATGTATGCTAAACCATATAACTCTCATAACTGTGGCCTAATTACCTCTGTTGTTTTGTATTGTATTTATTATTATAAGAGAAAGAGCCATTTGTTGGACTGAAAGGGGAAGCTGTAGGGGGAAAAAGATATACCTTAAACTTAAAAAAAAAAGGAAGGAGATGGGTGGGCTGAGGCGGAAGAGGGTGGGAGGTTCGGACGTGGGGGGGGGAGTAGGGAGGGGATTGCGATTGAGATGTAACTTGAAGAAATAAAAAATAAAGAGGGGGGGAAAAAGAAGCCAAAACCATACAATGGAAAAAGGATAGCATCTTCAACCAATGGTGCTGGTCTAACTGGATGTCACCATGTAATAGATTGAAATTGGACCCATACTTAACACCTCGTACAAAACTTAAATCCAAGTGAATCAAAGACCTTAACATAAAACCGGACACACTAAGTCTAATAGAAGAGAAAGTGGGGAAAAGTCTTGAACTCGTTGGCACATTTGACAACTTCTTGAACAGAACACCAATAGCTCAGGCTATAAGACCAACAATCAATAAAGGGGACCTCATGAAACTGAAAAGCTTCTGTAAGGCAAAGGACACTGTCATTTGAACAATACAGCAACCTACAGATTGGGAAAAGATCTTTACTAACCCCACATCAGATAGAGGGCTAATATCCAAAATGTATAAATCACTCAAGAAATTAAACACCAAGAAACCAAATATTCCAATCAAAAAATGGGAAACAAAGCTAAACAGAGAATTGACAAAAGAGGAATCTCTAATGGCTGAGAGACACTTGAAGAAATGCTCAACATCTTTAATCATCAGAGAAATGCAACTGAAGATGACTCTGAGATTCCATCTCACACCTGTCAGAATGGCAAAGATCAAAAATTCTAGTGGCAACACATGCTGGGGAGGTTGTGGAGAACGAGGAATGCTCCTCTAATGCTGATAGGAGTGCAAACTTGTGCAACCACTATGGAAATCAGTCTGGCTATATCTTAGAAAAATAATTGCTATTTTTCAAAGTGTATACCTTTCATTTCTATCTTTTTAATAATGTCTTTTGAAATTGTATTTTTCTCTATATATATTTTATTCTTCTCTCATGCATTACATCTCTACCACAGTTTCCACTCCTCCCACTCCTACCAGTTCCTTCCCACTATCTTCTCCCCCATGTCTACTCCTCAATTTCCTTTTAGAAAAGAGCAGGTCTCCCAGGAATATGAACCAAACAAGGCATAACAAGTTACAATAAAACTAGGCATAAACCCACATTTCCAGACCATATGAGGCAACTCAGTAGAGGGAAAAAGATCCTAAGAGCGCAGAAAATAATCAGACACTCCCATTTCCACTGTTAGGAGTCTCATAATAACATCACAATACACAACTATAATGTTTATACAGAAGAGACCTAGCTCAGGTCCATGTTTCAGTTTATCTGTGGGTCTCCCCTTCTGTTTCCATCAGTTCCTATATGAAGCCTCTCTGATGACAACTGAGCTTGGCACCTGTCTATGAGTTCATCAGACTATCATTAGCAATCATTTCATTGATATTATATGGGGGGGCAATTTTATTTGGTTCTATCTTCGGTCTCTAGCTTTCCAGCTTTGGTTCCTAGCCATCCAAATAGTGTTGGATGTGGGCTCCTTATCTTTTCATGGGCCTCAATTTGGGGCAGTCATTGCTTGGCCACTTCCACAAATTCTATGTCTCTATTACCCCAGCATATCTTGCAGGCAATCAAAGTTTTGCAGTTGGATTATGTCTTAGTCCCACCAGTGGAAACCAACATTTTAACTGTTGAGGAGTAATTTACCAAGTTTTGTTTTTTCATTGTATGATATGTTTTTTCGTACAATATCTATTGGCCTTCCATGCTCTCCTTTGTAATCATTGTTTTGATCCACAGTTAAGACTATGATCTATTTTTAGTTAATATTTTATGTGGTTTGAATTAAATCAGAAATTCTTTATTCTTCCTCAGAATATCCAGTTGGCTATTTTATTCACATAGATAATTTATATTGAGAGTTTTTCAAGTTAATTGACTAGTCTGCCATATTAGATCAGTCACTGAATCCTATGCAGCACTATTTTTATAACCATAGAAAATATATTTAAATATAAAAATTTTATTATCTATCTTTGGTGTTTTTATGGTCATCCTTTTATTTCTAGCATTGAAATTAGTTGTCTATACATGACCTCATTTGTTTCTTGGTATATATTTTATATTTAGTGGACCTGCCTTCCCATTTACTAAATCCAAATCCAGAGTGCTTGAATCTTTTATCTATACAGTCTTGTTGATTTTTCATGTTTCTTTGCATTTTGATATGTAAATTGAAACCTGCTTAAATTCATAGTTTGTGTGAATCAGAATTGGTGTTAAAGGTTTAAGGTCATGTGATATCCACAGAAATTTGGAAAGAGTTATCTCTTTTGTTCAAAAAATTATAGTGAATAGAAGTACAAAGATTTTTATTTTAATTTAACAAAAATACACAAGGGAATATTGGGTAACACCTATTTTCTAAGGAAAATTAGTATATTACCAAGATATAGAATCTTTCAACAGATATTATGTTTCTAACTAAATAACTTGTTCAAAATTCAGATAAAAACCAGAGTTCACATCATTCTGTACTTTATGTTTTTATAGTTTTAACATGTTCAACATCACTGTCATAGTTAATTTTAAGAGTGACTCTTCAGGAAATCCATAGGTTCAGATTCTTTAATGCCCTGCTGACTAAAGCTAGTATTAATAAATAGTAGAATCCTAAAATATTACATCTTAAGCTCCCTTTTACATTAGGCCTCAAACTGAATACAGCTAGAGGAAGGTTGCCAACAGTGCAGGAGGAGAGAAGAGAAAAGCCAACACATCCTTCTCACTTTTCCTCATATTTATCATGATTGGAGACCACTGTCTAGTTAATCTTGATTGCCAACTTGATTGGATTGAAAAATGCCAAGGAGATGACCATACCATAGCTCTGCATACATCTGTGTAAAGTAACAATGTCATTGTGACTAGCCTGACCCAAATAATTGTGTTCGTCAATGAATGACTTCAAAATTTGCATGGAAAGTTAGAAGGTCATAAAAATGTAAAGTTAATGCCTGCTTGGAAAAAGCAGGTAATGGGTGGAGATTTGCCTCAGACTATCTTTTGTTGTGACTCTTTCTATTATATCTCAAATTCTTGTCCACCATGGTAGAAGCCGTTCCATTTTCCTTCCTGTATCTCCAGGTTGCAACTCTTCTGGTGTGTACACTATACAATGACAATCTGCCTAAACACAGAAGGACCAAACAACCAGATTCAGTCATCTGAAATCATGGGACAAATATTTTGTTCTTCTTTCAGATTTTTTTTATATGACACCTATGAAAAAGTGACTAACACAAATGTAACACATGAAAACATGTAATTTAAAAAGAATGCATTTTGGGTGGAAGTATAGATTTCTCAGTCATGGTGAACGTTGTAGAAATGGATCTACATGATTTTAATGAGTCAGTGTTCCCACAATTTTCTTTCCTAGAACATAGAATAGAATCAGAGAACACTGCTCCTTTACTTACAAATACCTCTGGGAATTTACCATAACCACATGTAGCAAACACGTACAAGTTGTTATTTATAAAAATTCTGCGAGTACTTTTTCTTTTTTTTTTTTAAATACTTTTTTTTTTCAAGTTACATCTCAGTCACAAACCCCTCCCTATTCCCCCTTCCTATCCCGCCCTTCCACCCTCTTCCCCCCAGAAGTTTCCCCTTTCAGTCCAACAGATGGTTCCTTCTCTTATAACAGTAAGTATTATACAAAACAATAGATATAAATATGCCACATTTATGAGAGTTAAATGGCCCAGTGTACCTTCCCAATGTCCAGTTTATACATATTTGGCCCCTGACTTTAACATTCTACTATCTAACCAACTCCATGAGTTTAAAGGTCTATATGTGACTCAACATTCATACTATCTTGCAACACACTTTTAAGAGTATCTTCTTAGATATATAACACCCTCTTGATTCCGAAACAATTCAAAATTTAACTATGAGAATCTAGCTGTCTATTCTTCAACCACCTCAGAGACCTGAGAGGGATAAATATATTTGCTTATATAGGAAGTGCAGGGCCTGCAGCTTCCAAAACTAAGAAAGAACATACCAATGACTGCCTGGACAGTTCCCACTTTCTCTCCATACATTCCAGCATCAGTCTTCAGCCTTTGGGTCCTGTTTCTCTGACAGACATTTGTTGTAGAGCAGGGATTATGAAGGACTTACCTACCCTGTCTTGGCAGAGTTAGGCTGTCGACTTCCCTGCTACGAAGTTTTGTCCTTTTTGGACAGCAGTCTGTCTGCAGTTGGTGCAAGGGGTTTTTTCATGCCAAGAGAAAGGCTTGCCACTAATTCAACCATCTTACAGTGGAGGTTCTTCGATGCTTATCTTCTACTTGGAGTAGAATAGGGGGTGCTGTCAGGTGCTGATATGTCTCGATATCAAAAAAAATCTTGATTTAAGATAACATCTTTGAATGCCATATTCTGCAGATCTCTTGGGGTTTTTGAAGATGCCCTATCCAACTCTTGTATTTAGATAAGCAAATGTTGCATGTCTCTTAGCAACTTGATTACTGGGTAGTTTAGAGAATATCTGTGATAGACTATCATAGTAGCTAACAAAGTGACATGTTTGCATGACTAGGAGTTTGTTTTAACTGTCCTAGACTGTTTTAGACGGTTGGTATCAAGAGGCCAGAGCTTCACATTTTATTTTTAAGTATCTCTAGGTATGATACCATTAGGAAGCGTTACCTTTAAATTTGTATCAATATACAAAGATCTATTCAATTGTGGTTAAATATACTCTTAATTATGTATCAATATACCAAGATCAATGCCTATGTAGCCCAATATAATCTTAATATTACGTCCATATGAAAGGGTCAATACCATTGTGGCCAACTATAATCTTAATTTTGTATCAATATACAAAGATCAATACCGATGTAATCCAATACAATCTTATTTTTGCACAATAAACAATGGTCAATACCACTTTAGCCAAATAAACTACTAATTTTGTATCAATATACAAAGGTATAAGGGCATATTCAATAATCTGCCCATTCTTCTTGGACCTTCCTGTGCTATGTCTATATCTCATTTTTCTCAAGCCCATGCACTCCTACATAGGAGAGGGAGAAGGATACAGAAAAGGAAAAGTAGGAATTCCCTGGGGCTAACCTCCAAAACCCATTAAGACAGGACCATTTATGAGCTTGTAGTCTCTTCCCCTACATATCAGAGTTTTCAGTTATCCTTCAAATAACCTAAAAGAAGGGTGGAGAAACACCTTCCCCATCCACTGGGCATGGGATGTCCCTCTCTTAAAGTGACTTCCTGCTGATTTGGGTCATAGTAGACCTGTTTGGGGCCCGAACCCAAATGGGAAAAATGATTAAAAATGTTAGTACACTCCTTTTATGTTCAGTCCTTCTGTTCTCAGCTGTTTAGATGACCTAAGGGGTTTGTAGGCAGAAGCTGATCTTGCAGGTTTCACTGAGGTTCCTGCTGGGGCATTGTGTAGAGCTGAGCGGTCCCAGTGACATTGGATTGCTGTGGTGGATGCAGGCCCATGGCTGGAGACAGCTATTGAGGAAGTCTGCCAGGCAGAATCAACTGGGTCACTCATCCTCCTTGGTGCCTGATTCTGCTCTCTGCTGAGGATTCCGCTGTCCAGCCGTCCCAGGGCTACCCTAATGGACGCTTCGATTCTCCTGGAATGATAAGAACAGAGCCCTACCCCAATCCCAACCCTAGGACAATTGCCCACTTTTTTTGGGGGGGGGTGGGGGGGCTAGGTAGTACTTCTCCTGAAGCAAATTTGGCCTTCTGACAACATACAAAGCATTATCTTTCAATCCGGGTTAAAGAAGAAATCATTCTGTCACCTTGGAGCTAAACCAGCTCTAGTGTATATATTTTGAGATCCCAAAGGACAATCTGCCTGCATCGAGAAGGCCTTTTGTAAGTAGCCTCCAAACCTAGGTCCCACCAAATCCCATGTGTGTGTCTCTGAACTCTAATTATTGGGATCAGGGACCTGTGTTTCCCATCTGAAGGGATCAAAGATGTGTTCCACCACTCCTGGATCGAAGTCTTTCTCTATTTAGAGTTTGCCCTGCATCAGGCTGACCCTGAGCTCCGGGATCGGCCCGTTTCTGTCTCCAGTGTGCTGGGAGCTGGGACCAAAGGTGTACTCTTCTTGAATGGTGGGACCAAGAGTATGCACCCTCACCACCCCGCTCCGTATGACTACAGAATACATAAGACCACCAACTCTACGGTGCTCCCCACCCCCCCCACCCCCTGTCTCCGCTGAAGTCAAAGGCATGGGCCAATACCACAGTTCTCTTGTATTTTTCCTTAGCTCCACGTCTTCTCTACACCTGGAGGTCTGCAAAACCAGGCCGAATGGCTGTATCTTCTATTCCATTCACAGTGTTTCAGCCCTGCCCCCTGCCTTTTTTGTTTTTTTTTTTTTGAGTTAATAAATTTATTTGTTTGTTGCTTCAGGTTACATCCTTATCATATTGTCCTCTTTTCCCGCTTCCCAGCCCCACCCTCCCATGCTCTATCCCCTGACCCTTCCGTCTTGTTCCTCTGGGGTGGAGTGTCCCTGCCTAACAGTCTCTCACCACAGATCAGGAGTTATATGAGGGCCAAGAGCCTCTTCATTCACCGGGGGCCTACGAGGCAGTACTGCCAGTGAATGGTGTCTCATTGCTACTGGGGGAATATTAAAAAAAAGACCAACAAACACACAAACCCACAAAAACAAAGAATATCAACAAAAAAAGAGAGGAAAAAGAGAAGGGAAAAGGAAAAAGAAAAAAGAAAAAAGGAGGAAAAAGAAAAAGATAAAAAAATTATGTCCTTGTTCCTTTTGATGTGTTGGTTGTAGTACAGATATTCTGTACGATATAGTTAAAATCCTACTATAAGTGAATAGATGCCATGTTCATCCTTCTGAGACTGGGTTAGCTCACTCAGGATGAGCTCCTCTAGATCCATCCATTTGGTTGCAAATTGCATGATTTCATTGTTTCTGATAGCTGAGTAATATTCCATTGTGTAGATGTACCACAATTTTTTAATCCATTCTTCAGTTGAGGGACATCTGGGTTGTTTCCAATTTCTAGCTATTACAAATAAGGTTGCTATGAACATACATGAGGAGACTTCTCTATGTCTCCGTGAGAGGTCCCTTGGGAGTATACCCAGAAGTGGTATGGCTGGGTCCTGAGGCAAGGTTATTCCTAGATTTCTAAGATTTCGCCAGACAGACCTCCATAGTGGTTGCACAAATCTGCACTCCCACCAGCAATGGAGTAGGGTTCTGTTTTCTCCACACCCTCGCCAGCATGCGCTATCATTTGAGCTCTTTATCTTAGCCATTCTAACAGGTGTTAGGTGGAATCTCAGGGTCATCTTGAGTTGCATTTCTCTGATGATTAAGGATGTTGAACATTTCTTCAGGGGTCTCTCAGCCCTTAGGGATCCTCCTTTGTGAATTCTCTATTTAGCTCCATCTCCCATTTTTGATTGGATTATTTCGTTTCTTGGCATTTAGTTTCTTGAGTTCTTTGTAGATTTTAGATAATAGCCCTCTATCAGATGTGGGGTTGGTGAAGATTTTCTCCCAGTCTGTTGGTTGCTGTTTTGTTCGAATGATAGTGTCCTTTGCCTTACAGAAGCTTTTCAGTTTCATGAGGTCCCATTTATTGATTTTTGATCTCAGGTCCTGAGCTGTTGGTGTTCTGTTCAGGAAGTTGTCACCTGTGACAATGAGTTCGAGGGTTTTTCCTACTTTTTTTTTCTAGTATCTTTAGTGTGTCTGGCCTTATGTTAAGGTCTTTGATCCACTTGGAATTAAGTTTTGTACAAGATAATAGGTATGGGTCTAATTTCATTCTTTTGCAAGGGGACATCCAGTTGGACCAGCACCATTTGTTGAAGATGCTGTCCTTCTTCCACTGTGTTTTTTTGGCTTCTTTGTCAAAGATTAGTTGGCCATAGGTATGTGGGTCCATGTTTGGGTCTTCAATTCGATTCCATTGATCCACTGGTCTGTTTCTATACCAGTACCATGCTGTTTTTATTACTGTTTCTCTGTAGTACAGCTTGAAATCTGGGATGGTGATACCGCCAGATGTTTTTTCATTGTACAGGATTGATTTAGCTATTCTGAGCTTTTTGTTGTTCCATATGAAGCTGAGAATAGCTTTTTCCAGGTCTATAAAGAATTGTGTTGGTATTTTGATAGGAATTGCATTAAATCTATATATTGCTTTTGGTAGGATAGCCATTTTTATTATGTTGATCTTACCTATCCATGAACATGGGAGATCTTTCCATCTTCTAAAGGCCTCTTCCATTTCTTTCTTCAGGGGCTTGAAGTTCTTGTTCTATAGGTCCTTTACATGTTTGGTTAGAGTTACCCCCAGGTCTTTTATGTTGTTTGTGGCTATTGTGAAGGGGGTTGTTTCCCTTATTTCTTTCTCGGTATACTTGTTTGTTGTATAAAGAAGGGCTTCTGATTTTTTTTGAGTTAATTTTGTATCCAGCCACCTTGCTGAAGTTGTTTATCAGCTGTAAGAGTTCTTTGGTGGAGTTTTTGGGGTCGCTTATGTATACGAACATATCATCTGTGAATAGGAATAATTTGACTTCTTCATTTCCAATTTTTATCCCTTTAATCTCCTTTAGTTGTCTTATTGCTCTAGCAAGGACTTCAAGTACTATATTGAAGAGATATGGTGAAAGTGGACATCCTTGTCTTGTCCCTGAGTTTAGAGGAAATGCTTCAAGCTTCTCTCCATTTAATTTGATGTTGGCTACTGGCTTGCTGTATATTGCCTTTATTATTTGTAGGTATGGTCCTTGTATGCCCGTTCTCTAAAGAACTTTTAGCATGAAGGGGTGTTGGATTTTGTCAAATGCTTTTTCTGCATCTAGCGAGATTATCATGTGTTTTTTTTCTTTCATCTTGTTTAAGTGGTGAATTACATTGATAGACTTTCGTATATTGAACCATCCCTGCATTCCAGGGATGAAGCCTACTTGATCATGGTGTATGATACTTTTGATGTGTTCTTGAATTCGGTTTGCTAGTATTTTATTAAGTATTTTTTCATCTGTGTTCATGAGGGATATAGTCTGAAGTTGTCTTTCTTTGTTGGGTCTTTGTGTGGTTTAGGAATCAGAATGACAGTGGCCTCATAGAATGAGTTTGGCAGTGTTCTTTCTGTTTCTATGTGGTGGAAGAGTTTGAAAATAATTGTGTTAGTTCCTCTTTGAATGTCCTGTAGAATTCCTTGCTAAAGCCATCTGGCTCTGGGCTTTTTTTGGATGGGAGATTATTAATGACTGTCTCTATTTCCTTGGGTGTTATTGGGCTGTTTAAGCTGTTAATCTGATTTTGATTTAGTTTTGGTAGGTGGAATTTATTGAGGAAATTGTCCATTTCTCTTAGGTTTTCAAATTTAGTGGAATATAGATTTTTAAAGTAATGTCCGAATATTTTCTGGATCTCCTCAATGTCTGTTGTTATTTCTCCCTTTTCATTTCTGATTTTGTTGATTTGTGTTCTTTCCCTTTGCCTTTTAGTTAATTTGGCTAGGGGTCTGTCTATTTTGTTGATTTTCTCAAAGAACCAACTCTTGGTTTCATTGATTCTTTGTATAGTTCTTTTTGATTCTAAGTTGTTGATTTCAGCTCTAAGTTTGATGATTTCCTGTCTTCTGCTCTTCTTGGGAGTGTTTGTTTCCTTTTTTTCCAATTCACCCAGCTTAGCTGTTAGTTCACTAATATGAGCTGTCACAATTTTCTTTTTGAAAGCAATTAGTGCTATGAACTTTCCTCGTAGCACAGCTTTCAATGTATCCCATAGGTTTGGGTATGTTGTGTCTTCATTGTCTGTGTATTTTAAGAAGTCTTTGATTTCCTTCTTTATTTCTTCCCTGACCCAGTGGTCATCCAGTAAGGAGCTGTTCAATTTCCATGTGTGTGTAGGCTTTCTGTTGATTCTTTTACTGTTGAAGACCAGCTTTATTCCGTGGTGGTCTGATAAGATACAAGGTGTTATTTCAATTTTCTTGTATCTATTGAGACTATCCTTGTGACCAATTATGTGGTCGATTTTGGAGAAGGTTCCGTGGGGTGCTGAGAAAAAGGTGTATTCCTTTGTGTTTGGGTGAAACGTTCTGTAGATATCTGTTAGGTCCATTTGTTTCATGATCTCTGTTAGACTCAATATTTCTCTGTTTGTCTTCTGTCTTGATGATCTGTCCATTGTTGTGAGTGGGGTGTTGAAGTCTCCCACTACTAATGTGTTGTGATCGACATACACTTTAAGTTTTAGAAGTGTTTCTTTTACGAAAGTAGGTACCTTTGTATTTGGGGCATAGATGTTCTGTATTGAGATTTCCTCTTGATGAATATTCCCTTTAATGAGTATATAGTGCC
>CAJQZJ010033849.1:5201879-5227531 GCA_907164525.1 Lophiomys imhausi
AAAAAAAAAAAAAAAAGAAGGGAAGAGGATGGTGGGGCTGAGGGGGAGGAGGGTGGAAGGGTGGGACTGGAGGGGGGAGTAGGGAGGGGATTGTGATTGAGATGTAACTTGAAGAAATAAAAAATAAATTATTAAAAAAGAAATTAAAAAAACCAAAAAAAAAAACAAAGTTAGAGTTAAATGATATGTTTCACGTACAATATTTTTAAAACATTTAGTTTCTCTAAGATACACAGAATCTTTTTTCTTTTTCATTTTGCACAAATCTTTCAGGGGAATAAAAGTAATGATTCTCTAAAAACACATTAATTAAAGGGCAACTGTTTACACATCTTACAATACTCAATTTTCCCAGTTGATAAGTAAGACCTGGCTCAGAACTTTTCCAAGCTGAAAAGAATGTTTCATTAACATATAAATGATTATCTTTGCTATTGTATCAAATTTCAGAATACACTTACCACTATTGTAATTCTTCTACATTTCTGTGTTTTTCTACAAAGATGTTTCTAGAAAATGCTTCTGCTGTGGATGGGCAGCCAAGGGAGTTGCATAAAATTACTGTTACACCATATGCTTATGCTGGCTCTAACAAATGGGAATCATGACTATTGCTTATTTTTTTCCTGATCTTTATATTTAAAAACTTTAAAAAATTTTAACTGCCTCTAGGCCCTAAAGGGTGCCATTAAGTGTAACTGAAAAGCAATTCAAAAATTCTATAAAGTTCAAAGGAAAAAAAAAAAAGAAGTCATCCGTGCAGTTGGTGTAATTTACATTTCTTAGATGAATAATACAACTTGATTCAATAATATATAACTTTTTCAAATATTTAAGTGTTTATTCAGTACTCAGAGCAATAAAAAAAAAAATGACTCTGCCCCTGGACCTAATAACATGACATGAAGGCATTCAACATAATGAGTAACAAGATGGTGTCTCTCAATAAATTACCACAAATACCCTGTAATATCAAGGCTGTTCTTGCCATCCTCAATGTTGTATCTGTTTGTAATATCCCTAAAGCTGTTTGAGACATTGCAAGTGTATAAGCAGGAAGGGAAATAATAGGAAAGAAAATTGCTAGGCTTAAAGAAAAAAGTTTGTCCTTTAGGAAGATTTCATATGCTACTGAAAATGATTGTATTTGTTTTCCAATGCATGATTCACTTAAAAAAAAATAAGTTAAAGAAGTATGTTTGTCCTCATAGTGCCAGTGGCCTATCTTGGGTGGAGAGTGGCAGGTTTGCTTTAAATTCAAACAAACTGCTGCACAAATACATTATCATAAAATACAAATCCATGGAAAACAATGATTAGACAAGCTGAATGTTTTAAATTGCAGCTACCAAATGCTGCAATTTAGGGTCAGGAAAGGACAGAAATACCACTTTTGGGACTCAGACAGCAAGAAACGTTCTAATTAAGGTTCCAGTGGTGGCTCACTGGAGGAACTGTGGAGGTGGGATGGGAGTTGCTCATCAGAACTGTCATGTTCAAGGTTGGAGGAGTGAAGTGAAGGTCAGAACAGTGGGCTTGGCTGTTGCTGTGGAAGGCCCTCACATCACAGTGTTGAAGGCTTGGCATGCTGTGAACAGTTTTGCCAAGCAGCCAGTCCAATGAGGTCACGGTTAAAGGCACTGAGAGAAAGAGGGCCATTTCTTTGCTGACTCTCAAACAGCTTGCACCAAATTGTTCAAAGTTGAAAGGAGAGCAGAGAAGAGATTCAGAGAGCTAGCCTAAATATAGACCTCAAACTCTTCACTGCTTTCCCAAAGCAAAAAAGACCAATTCTGAAAAAAATTAAAAAGAAATCAACATTATTTTTGTAATGGTGGCCTGTTATGTACTAATTCAGCATTAAAACCTGGCTGTCATCTATTATAAGGTTACATATTTTATCTTCACCTATTTTTCTTACTGTACATATATTTGTCTACAGAAATATCAATGCTCTCAATGTGAGAAATGCCTGGAAGAAAGGCTTAATGTTTTGTTACTCATCCTGCCTCTGCTTATGTCTTCTTGAAAGTAATGTTGGTAATCAAATTTTAAGGTCATGCTTCTTTGGGATTATTTTTCCCCCAACTTGTCTCATCTCTGTGTTAAAGTAGGTTACTAGGCCCAACTTGGAAAATTGGACCTTATAAGAACAGCCCGGGTAGCCCATGAGCCACTCCCAGAATGTGAAATATCTACTGTGGTATTTTTAAGATTAAAAAAAAAAAAGGATAATGGTAAACATTGATATCCCTAAATGATTGTAAAAAATTCAGTTTGACCATAATTCAGTCTTATTTACAGGAACTGTATCTCTATATTCTCGTTAAGCTCCTGAATGATACACATATAAAACCTAATATCAAAACAGTCAAATGGAATTACATATGTATTGAAATGAAGATGTACAAATTTGCCAAGATATTGTTTGTTTTAAATAAAAAGCATAGTCATTTTGTGAGCTAACCCATTGCAGTTCATATCTCCATATAGATTTTGTTTTTCACACAAAGTAACTTAAAAGGTAAATGCTTTAGGACTTTGTCAAATATCCCCACAAGGTTTTGAAGTGTGGTTGAAAATAAGCCCTGTTTATCAGTTAAACATCATTTTGAATCCTACCCTAATAATCAGACAACACATTTCAAAAGTATAGTTTTTAAAAAATAAACCAAACAATCTTTAAAAAGAAAAAAAGAATTCTTAAATTTGAAATATTCTGGACATTTACTTCACTATGGAGATTAGAATTTCTGGTAAACTTGAAATGATAATGACACCATGAGTTTACCTTTGTCTTAATAAAATCCCATAATCATTCTCTTCCACAAATAGTTGATTTGATACTGGAAAAAAGTGACGAATTGATTGTTCCAATTATGGATGAGGAATTCCTTCTAGGGGTAGTCAACTCATTTACATTACCTAAATTTATGTTGGCTCAAGAAATGACCTCAAATATACTCAATCTAAGTAAAACTTAGAAGTTAATTTTTACTCAGTTAGGCTTGTCCAATCATAAATTTTTCTAATAAATTAATAGTTACCTCCTTACCTTTAAATTTAGACCAAGATAGACCAAAACAAAATTTAGACTGGGTCTTTTCAAACTTTGTCAGCAGGTTGGTGGCTTTATTTCACTTAGTAGGGATTTTTAAAAATATGATCTTTGTATTGATGCAAGGTTCATACAAAATTATAAATTAAGAGTTTTTTCATGTTTACTTTTATCGGTTGACTTTCATAGTGTGCAAAATAAAACTCTCATAGAAATTTTGAAATGGTCACCACCTAATGGAATGAAAACAAAATCTTTTTTAAATTACTGATTTATAAAATAATTAATAATAAAACTTAACTTGTGATATAAATTTGATGCTATTTAATATTAATTTAAGAATGGATATATACATATATTTATGTATGTATGTGAGAATCATCTTTATGTTTGTAATTCAAGCACTGTGTTAGGAAAGGTAACAGAAGAAAAAATGACTTTTAGAGACTTTCATCTTATTGGAAGAAACTGATCATTGCAATCCTGCTTTAGTAATCCTAATAAGAGTATATTAGATATCTTATTAAAACATGCAAGAATGATGATTAACATAAAGTCAAATTCAGAGACCTCAAACATTACCAAGATAATATTAATTTGGTGTGTACAGGTGTCAGGTAATTTCCCTCTGTCTCTTTTGGAATAGCTTACTATGAGGGCTAGAATAGGCATAGTTATTGCACAAACTTTATTTTTGAACCACTATTAAAAAAAAATGGGCCATAGTTGCAATTGCTTATTCTCATTGAACTGGGAATAGCAAGCTTAGTATCATACAGAGGACGTGACTAATCAGTAACTATTTCCTCCAACTGCTGGGAGCCCCTGCTAGTCTCTGACATTCCAGCATGGTTTTGAAGGGATAATACAAGGGTAGTCTTCCAATAGACCCTTAAAGGTCTATAATTTCAAAGCTAGAAAGGGCATTAAAGTTCATCATCCATTCCCCCAGTACAGATAAGGAGACTTAACTGCTGGGTTCTGTATGACCTTCCACAGACTATAGTGGTGGGCCAGCGCATCACACGTTCTAAGTCTGAGTACCTGATTCTCCAAATTGGTTGTCCTATTCTGAGAGCCCTCTGTCTCATGAATGATCTGCAGTCATTCATCCTTGTGCAGGCAAATCTCAGAAGGTCAGATACCAACTGATCCTGTTCACAGAGCAGACCCTCATCCAATAACCAATTGTTGTTTTTAGCACTCATGACAATCAAGGGAAAGAGACTGAAGCAATTCAGGTAGTACTTCCTCCCCCAAACATATTTCACCTGTTAACTACTGACATAGGGATTGACACAGTTTTCATAATGCAATAGTAATATCGAACTTGTTGCTGCTGAATGTATGATGTGTTGTCACATAGCACTACGTATCTTGCAATGTCTGGTCAGTCACAACCTGAGCTCTGGCTCTAAATTTTCATGGAGCACAATTGGTTATTTAGGTATAAAGGAGATTTTGAAGTGGATTTTATTTTTTGAACTGATTGGGGGAATTTATCTAGAAGGGCTTTGTGATCCTCTTAGACTGTGTATAGAATTTGTCACAATGAAAGCTTGCCTTGTGCTTCACACAGCATTTTATTATGAGAGGATTATTAAAAAGATGAAAAATGGCTTGTAATCTCTGAGTCTAGGACATTACACTGTTTTATACATAAGCTTTTTTTATGGTGGGAAAATTCACTGAATTTTCTCAGCAAAAATAAAAACCACTACAGGCCAATGAGATATTATATCTTGTTCTTTCTGTAAGTTCTTAAAAGTTCTTGCAATAACTTCCTAAAATCCTGGTTGTAAGATGATATTGAATTATTTACCCTCCTAAAACCAGTAAAAGCCACAGTTAGCCTGTAAACACATTTGCCCGAGGACAGATGACATCCTGGAATGTTGGGGCTTGTGGTTCTTGGAAAACAACAAGCCACATGTTTCACTCTCTTAAACCACCCCTAAACATGCACTGGATGTGCTTGACGGAATATAGGTGGGAGATACATAAGCAGGGAATACTTCAGGTATATGCTTGCTGTAAAGGATATTTTGGAGTGGATTATATTTTCTAAACTGATTGGGGGAATTTAGCTAGAAGGGATTTGTAATCCTTAATGGAACTGGTGGGAAATACAGTGGCCTTGTGGTTTTGCCTTTTTAAGCCTCTGCAAATGTGACTGGTCTGGTCACCGTCTCCTTGGAACCCAGGAATGGATCTGGCCAGAGCCCATCATCCTGGCCAGTATTTAATTAAAGGTTGCTTCGAATTTGTCTCAAAATTGTGGAACTGTTTTTTTTTTTTTTTCTCACAATTTTCAGGCTTAACAATCCCTTTCCTAAATTTTGGAATTATAGATTTGCATCCTAAATGTGACTCTGAAGTTATTAGTTTAAGAAATTAATTAATTTTCCACTCATGGAAGTCAAGTTCATGGCAGAATTCCAACCCAGAGACTGTTCAAAGCACTTCATGTAAAAGTAATTTGTTCAATATGCATAAACTGGACATTGGGAAGGTATACTGGGCCATTTAACTCTCATAAATGTGGCATATTTATATCTGCTGTTTTGTATAATACTTACTGTTATAAGAGAAGGAACCATCTGTTGGTCTGAAAGGGGAAGCTGCTGGGGGGAAGAGGGTGGAAGGGCGGGATAGGAAGGGGGAATAGGGAAGGGTTTGTGACTGAGATGTAACTTGAAGAAAAAAAAAATAAAGTATTTTTTTTAAAAAAAAAGAACTGCACACTCCAAAAAAAAAAAAAGTACTTTGTTCATCAAAAATTCACAACAAGCAAGAAAGAATAATTTGACAGAATGGAAATCTCACCTATTTATGTCCATTTACTTGAATGATAGATTTGGGAACTGTCTTAGTGAGTATTATTGCTGTGAGGAGATAGCATGACCACCTTTAACTGGAGCTGGCTTACAGTTTCAGACTTCAGTCCATTATCATAATAGTGGCATGCATGGCAGCAAAGGCAACGGAGGTGATGGAGAGGTAACTGAGGGGTTTACATCAGGATAAGCATGCACCAGGAAGAAACCCTAAAGCCCACATCCAGTGACACACTTTCTCCAACAAGGCCACACCTATTCCAAAAAGCCCACAACTCCTAATTCTTATTAGCTCCACACTCCAATGACAAAGCATTTAAATATATGAGCTTATGAAGGTCATTCCTATTCAAACCACCACAGGAATGTTATAACAGAACATTTGATGATCCTAATAGTATAAGCACCTGTGAATGCATTTTAAAATTTCATTTAAAGTTTCTCTTCTGATGGATGTGAACAGGTGATTGAAACTTACCAGACAGTTTGGGGACAGGAAGGGACCTTGATTTTTTACATAGAGCCACAAATATCTGGTTGTTAGCTTGGTCAGGGGCCAGAAACGCCATTAGGAAGCTCTGGACCCTGCTCTGGCTTTTGTTATCTTTGTTTCCCATTTATACAACCAAACTGAGCTCCATTGCCTCAAAGATAGGTGAAGACATGACTGAAATTGAGAGACACTTGAATAGTTTGTGCTGGAGGATTGGACTGACTCGTGCCTCACTCTAGTCTCTGCCTTAAGTCCTGTAGACACTCCTGGACTAGTAGATCAATATTAGCTTATTTCACAGGACCTGCCATTGCTATGTCAGGCATCTGAATTCTCAAGTTTTCATAGAGAACATTGCCATAAAATCTGTGTCCTAATGCATTTTCCTGCTGTCCCTGAAATTTGTCCTTGAAGTTCATGAATCTAAGCACCCAGAAGCCACTGGCTAGGGATGGATCTGGTGGCCCTTGAATTTTCTGCATTCATAGGTGTCAGAGCTATGCTCACCCAATGCAAAAAAGCCCCCCTTTCTCTCAAGAAACTCCATGTATCCCCCCATTTCACCAAGATACTGGGTTTTATTTTTTATCAGTCACTTTCAAGTTTTACTAATGGGTTTTCAAAATGATAAGGAAATTAAAATATTGTAGTTTTTAAACAAATCTCCATGATCTCCTTGTTAATTATGGCATACTTTTTTTTGGGGGGGGGGGGGTTAACTGAAGTGTTTTAATCAAACTCTTTTATCTATAAGGGCTAAATGCATCACTTATTCAATTTGAGTAATACATTTTTCCAATTATTGAATTAATATAAAGCATTATCATTTCAATTAAAAACTCCTTAAAATCAAATGTATCAGCTGGGCATGGTGGCACACACCTTTAATCCCAGCACTAATGAGGCAGAGGCAGGTGGATCTCTGTGAGTTCCAGGCCAGCCTGGTCTACAGAGCAAATCCAGGACAGCCTGCAGGGCTGTTACACAGAGAAACCTTGTCTCCCCCCCACCCAAAAAAAAAAGAAAAGAAAAGAAAAAAAATCAAATGTACCCTTTTTATTCATATGTTTTTCTAGATAGAAAATGTGCGTGTAAGGGTGCATTCATGCTTGTGTGCGTGAGTGTGTGTATGTGTGCATGTCAGTGTGTGTTTGTAGGATGGATTCATAAGTGTGTGTGCATGTACATATGGAAGCCAGAGGTTGCTGTTCCCTATCTTCCTCTATTGCTTTCCACCTTATCTTTTGAGACAGGGTCACTAATTTAAGCTATAATGTCTCCTGTAGGTAACCTATAATGGCTGTGGGTCTCCCTGTCCCTCTACCACCCCCCCTCCCAGGGACAAGGGGAGCAGAAGCGGGGGTATGGGCTTGGGGGAGCAGGGACTTAGATGGCTGTGAGAATGATGGAATGAGCTCTTGGAAGATAGATAAGATAGCTCAACTTTATTCTGGGTGAACAAAGGCTATATAGTTCTTGGGGAGTGGGTAGAGGGTTTCTAAGGTAGGAGCACACCGTTAGCTGGTACTAGGAGTGCCAGGAATACTTTATTTGCATTTGGCGGCAGTGTCCTAAGATATGAGGGGGAAGGAAGTACCTAATTATCCTATGGGCAGCAGGGAACTGTGTTAAAGGTCACACTCCAGCTGTGGTTAGAGGCATCTGTGCCTAGAGACACTCCCCAGATGAGGTCAGGCAAAAAAGAGGAAGCCTCTCCCACAAAGGGGCTGAACGCCAAGCTCAGGACTTTCCAGACATGGTGGACTGCAACCTCAGCAGCAGGTTTTTCCAACAAATGGCAGGCCTGCAGTTGCCCGATATTCCTCATAAACTTGTCTTTAACCTCCCTCATGCTAGACACGTACATATACACATTGACATGCCTGTGTCTTTTTATTGTAATTTCACTCATGAGCTCCCCTGTGGTATCTCTCTAATTTATGGCCTCTTTTCCTTTAAATATGTACACACACATTCTTTTCTTTAAACACCTATATGTATATGTATATATATATATATATGTATGTATATAAGTGTGTGTATTTCTAAATATAGAGATACAACCTCCATACACTGTAGAAAAATAGCTAATTAAATTATTTACCCAGTATTTATATTATCTTTAATTGGTTCGGTGGTGTTAATCCTTAACCCGCCATTATAAATGAATACACACAGACAGCTGTGGATTTTAACAAGCTTAAGCCTGAGTTGTACAATCCTAGCCTACCTAAGCTAGCTCATAATTCTATTACCCATATATAACCCCATATATACATACATCCCTTTGGACTATTATTCTCCACGCTAAGCCGATGTTCCAGGCCATGTGGAAAGATATTCTTTAATCTACCCCATGGCATGTCCTCCTTTTCTGCTCCTAGCTTCTCTCCCGCAACCTTCTTCTTCCAAGATGCTCTCTATCTCTCAAAAAGCCTTAGCCCCTTAGTCCTGCCTACTCTTTCTTTGCCCAATCTCCAGGCATCAGCATTTATTTAACCAATTAGAATCAAAGTAAGTAACAGACAGCAAAAAGGACCAATCAACATTTAGAATGCTTAACACCACCCCATCAATATACTCTATAGTGTTACTTACATGATATATGTTCTCAGGGCCAATCATTTGGTGCTGGTTAACTAATTTCTATACTCTTCCCTGGGGGAAGACTATTTCTCCCAACCCACAGCATTCATTAGTTGCCTATAGTTCTATCTAGAGTTGAGGGAGACCTCTAAACTTTTCCCCTTGTACATTAGCATGTCTTAGTGTCATCCTTTTTCAAGTATTGTTTAGACACGCATAATGGTAACACTTTATGGGTGTAGCATGCCGATTTTTTTCCTGGGGCCTGGAGATCTAAACTCAGGTCCTCATGCATATACATAAACATTTTACCAACTCGATCATCTTTCCAGACCCTATGTAAAATGTATTTGTGATTCATACAATAGTGAATTGTTCTTGAAAATTTAAGATGTTTTTACATTTGTGAAAACGAGTTGAATAAAACAATGTTGGATATCTCTTAGAGCTTAGTCTATGAAGGTGCTGTTTCCTTCCTTACTTGTCTTTCATGATCTACCTCCAATAGGGAAAACATATGAAGTTTCTAGCTAAAAAGTTCATGATAATAATGTTTTATGGTAATGATAATCCTATCAAAGGAACCATATAGCATCTTATTTATCCTGTATTACTGATCAAAATCAAACACTTTGTTGTGTCCACAACCACAAAAATTTATCATATGTTAACTATGGAAGACAAACTGAGAGCATATTCAAGGTAAATATTATTTTCCTTCATGGCATATCATATAACTGCTATTTGATAAATAACAGTAACTGATCATAATCAGTGGTTATTGGGGTTCTCATTCTTTAGGTATACCATTCACATCTTTTTGTCTGTAGTCTGATTTTTTTGGAGTGAGAAAAGATTTTGTCATTCACATAATTTTCTGACCAAATGGACACTAATTACTGATTACTTTTACAGCAATAACGTTTTATCAGTAAGCAAGGTCAGCTTATTAATCATGAACGTGGACTCATCTGAAATGTGTTCTAGATCTGTTACTTCAAGGTAAGAGCATGGACCAGAATTATAATGATAGTTATCACTCTGCCTTTAAATTATACTGTGAACAATATGTCAAGAACTATGTTGGCTACTTCTATTGTCTTACCAAGACTATTATAATACTTGAGCATTTGGTGCTTTAATTATTTGCCATTTATTTGCTCATGCATATTGTTTCTTAGCTATAGCAAGGATATATAATATCATCTGAACATTTTGCTGGGGAAAAACCTATGAAATAACAGGCCTACCCCAAAATGTCTTCTTTCTCTCAAAGAATTGCCTTTTCCATTTCACTTCTTCTATTGCTAGTGCATGTTTATAAATTTACAACTTGTGCATATTTCCTTCATTCAGGCAAAAATAATACTATGATTTTACTGGTGTTATTTCTCTCTATCACATGAGTAATCAAACATTGCATCATTAATTAATTGTGCATTGTTAATTCATCCAGTTCCATTTGTCTATAATTTATTCTGGGAACAAGTCATTCTGTGGCTAAGACAACCTGGCATGCCCTAACACTATTGTTTCCTTTGCTCTGTTTCACCATGTTAACTGGGAGGCCATTATCTTTGTCTCTTTTCTCAATTACTAACTTATCAAAGGATGTTCTGATCCCATTCTCCCTATGACCTAGGAGGACATCATCTCAACTATTTTTTTTTAATTCCAAACTACACACTTTATGTCAGTGTTTTTTCATACATTTTGGATAATACATTATGCAATTATAGCTACCGAAGGTTAACCTGACAATTTGCTCATGTTATGCTGGTCTTACCTAAAATATGATGGATTGAATGCTTCAGTTGATTCAATCAGACATGAAATTTTAAAAAGGATAAGACCATTCACTTTCCATAAAATTGCACTGTTTTTAAGCCTTTAAAATTGACACACCTTGAAAAGTGTCCTACATTATAGATTTTCTTTTGTACAAGTGCCAATGGTAACTTTGGAAGCTTAATTTTAAGAGGGGAAGTGCAGTAGGTGAAAAAAAAAAGGATAGCATGCATTTGGCAGTCGTATTGGGTGATTTTTCAGTTCATTAAGCCTGAGAATTTAAGCTGTTCTAAATAAGACAAATGTGTTTCCTTTCCTCCAATATTTTAGGTGTAATTATTTCATATTACTTACTTGGTTATTTCATATATATTTTAAGATGATAAGGGTAAAAGAGTTAATATTTTTGAATTTCAATCACGATTTTACTATTCCGTCACCTTTGTGACATTCAGGCAGTGGATATACACAGGTACATGTATGGACCTCACCACACAGAAAATATATTCAGCCAATACTCTTCAAAATGTAACTGTCAACATTCAGAAAATACTGTTCAGAGAGTTTCTTTTCTAATGTATGAACTCCTCTTAAAAACTAAACATTTTCTTAGGTACAACTATTCTCACCAATAAATATATATTGAAATATGAATGCACCTCTATTAAAGAGGAATTATTACTACAAATGTTTGGGATTCGTGGTAGGCAATCAAAAACAATATTTTCATGATAAAATTAACTGACATATCTGTACACATAGTGACAGATTATCTTTTCGTGTTCAAAAACTCAACTAGAGGCCTCAGTGACAGGACTGGAAATAATATCTTTAGTATTTGAACTTCCTCTTCCCAGAAATGTTTTTCTCCAGTTGATCACACACCTCATCGTTTCACCACAGTTTCAGTGCTCTCTGACAACTTTCCTACTGACCCTTCCGTTCATGAGCCCCTCTCTTCTTTCTCTTTCTTCACCTCAGTTACGGATGTCTTCCTACTGTCATGAGTTCTTCAGCTAAGTACCTATGATTGATCACTTTTCCTATGTTGAAGATTCTATGAGGATAGATAGCTTTGTGTGATTGATTTCCCTGTTGTCTCCACACCCTTGATTAGTGATGGACAAATGAGGGTCACCTTTCAGTGCTCCAGACAAAGGAGTCTGTCATCATTTCGTTTTCTTTTTTTTTTTTTGGGGGGGGTGGGTTAGAGATGGGATTCCTATGTTTAACAGCGCTGGCTGTCCTGGACTCTCCTTGTAGATCAGGCTGGCCTCTAACTCACAGATATCCGACTGCATCTGCCCCCCCGAGAGCTGGGATTAAAGGCATATGGCACCACACCCGGTGCCATCCTTTCTTTACTTATAGGTTATAGCCTATAAACTATGTGTTACCAATTTATTTTATTTTTTTATTTAGAAACTAGTTTTATACAATGCCAGATTCCTTGCAACTATCTTCTAAGTAGTACGTTCACAGTACATTGATTTTTCTGCTGTAACAGTCAGTATTGTATGTTCTTAAATGTAATTGGGATCTGAGGAAGGATTTTGAAACCTTATCAGAGCTGCTTCAATGAACTTGTCAGCAATGAACTTTCCATTCCTTGGAAATACCTTTAATCATTTCTTGTTTCTTCTCTAAGAATCATTCCAGAGTTTGTGGCCATTCTCCGACTTGGAGATAGATATTTCTTGTCCACCCATCTGTATAAAACCTGTGAGAGAAGCACATGGTAAACAAATGAACATGAGCTTCCTCTTGTGTTGAGTGTGAAGTCACAGACTGGTTGTTGCAGATTGCTGATGCTGGTTTCTAGGTTCCTTTGCAGAGAGAGAGTTTATGGATATCTGAAGCACAAAGCTTTGTAAATGCTATTCTATTACCAATTCTCAATTTGCAAACTTATAGAAACTCTCAGGGGGTGGGGATTTTTAAAGTGCTTTTATGAAGAACAAATCATTTCAGATGAATCTAATCCCTGTGTGACAGAACGACAGATCCTGTGGCTAAAAGGATAGCGATAGATATAAGATCTTTATTTCAGTCAGGCTTTCAATTTAGTATCACATAGCATTAATTACGGAGCAAGAAGGCAGAATTGAGATCCTGTTATTACAGCATGGGTGTGAACTGCTTGGAAGGTCACACTCCAAAGAGTGGTTATTAATCGGTCCAAGCTGCTTTGAGGGATGGGGGTGGATGCTTCAGAATCTGTCTTAGGTCCATTATTATATCTTTATCAGTGACTAGGATGATTAAGTAGACCTCTTATTCCTTACAGTCATGGATAACATCAAGTAGGGAGGGGTAACTGTCTTTGGAGGATAAATGTGAAAATTTAAATGACCTTCTCAAGATGAGGAAGTGGCTCTTGAATATAGAGCTAAGGAGAGAAGATTGTATGTGAGAGAAAATACCCCAGAGGGCAAGCAAAAAGACAGGAAATTGACCTCAATCAGCCTGGAGAAAGCAGCTTTGGGACTCTCTTTTTAGGTAGATACACGATAATACAGTTAAATTATTTCAGGGAAAAAATTAAATTACACAAAACCCTCTCAAATGACTTAATGGAAAAAAAGAACAGAGAAGATCCTGCTTTTGGGAGGAATTTGGCTTCTACCATACCATCAGTTAAAGCAGTGGCATCTGATCAAATGCTACAAACCTATCTTTACTGGAGGTTACACATGCTAAGACTAACCGTGGCAATGCAGCACAAACAATGACTTTCCAGAGTTTTGATAATTGATCAAGATTATACCCAGCATGTAACCATGTTTTTTTTTTATGCTTTTATTTTATCTTATTTTTTTAACCTCCATGTTGAAAACCTGTTAGAGCTTTTTGACATCCCATTGGACAATGTCATTAGGCTACATGGACAGCGCTTGTGTAGAGACCGATTGTTCCCTATGTAAATAGCTAAAGTATATATTTCCCAAGATAATGGTTTTCATTCAAAAACTATTTCAAAAACAAATTCATTGTAAAATTGAAACTTTGTGAAAGTTGTTTCATATGTATGAGGATTTCTTGTATTTCCTCTATCATTTTTTAATTCTTATGATAACACACATCACTTATACACTCTATCAGATACCAATATCTAAACAGTTTGTTTCAAAATAAAATACTTAATAAGAAAAGATTAGAATATGCTATCATTAATTCTATTATTTATTTTTTGGTGGTTAGAGATTCATATACATCATGTACCTACATCATTTTTTTGATGGCCGTCAAGTCTTTATTTATTTATTTTTCTTTTTTTATAATTTATTTTTTATTTCTTCAAGTTACATCTCAATCACAATCCCCTGACACTTCCCCCTTCCACTTCTTCTGTTGTTCCCACAATTATTCAAATTCATGACTTCTTATTATTTAACTATACCTGCTAAATATAAAAATATATGTATATACATATATCGATCAACAGCTCTAAGGAAGCTTACCCATGCTGGCTAATTTTTACATCAATCTGAAATGGGCTCATTTATTTTTGGAGAATGAACATCAATTAGATAATGCCCCCACAAGACTGTCATGTAGGCAAACCTTTAGTACATTTTCCTGATTAATAATTGTCATGGTATGATCCAACCCACAGTGAATGGTGCTACCTTTGAGCAGGTATAATTTTAAGTAATCACAACATGATTTTCTATGACTTTTTCCAAACATCCTTGGTGCTATTTATATCTTCTAGCTCCATGTTCCTCTCTTCCCTCCCTCACTGTTCTTCAGAGAAGGTCATGTTTTTGTTTTTATTTTTTGTTGTTATTGTTGAGTTTATTTTGTTGTTGTTGTTGTCTGTTTCTATTTTTCCATATTCCCCTTGATAGCCCCCATGTACTGTTACTCCCCTCTTTAGGACTTTCCCCACTCTATGGTCTCTTTTCCTTTCTTGGAATCTGTGGATGCCCTGTGATACTCAAATGTACTTACATATGAAGACACAGAGCTAGGATTCACTAATAAGACAGATAATTCAGTACTTTTCTTTTGGAGTCTGTGTTACTCCACTCATTATCTTATTTTATAATTCTATCATAATTTAATCTTTCTTTACAACTGAGTATAATTCCATGATATATATGTACAACCTTTTCATTACCTATTTATCAACTGAATGGTGTTTAGGTTACTTCCATTTCATAGCTAGTGTGACTATAGTAGCAGTGGGTATCATTGAACAAATATCTGTAGAGTATGTCATCTTGTCCTGTGAACTTGTGTTAATGAGTGGTATAGCAGCATATTATGGTATATATTATTTTAGCTTTTTGAGAATTCTCCACATTGATTTCCATAGCTGCTGTACAAGTTTGAAATCCTACCAAAGTAAATGAGTATTCCTCACCAGCATTTGTTGACAGTTATTTTCTTAATTTTGGTCATTCTAACTGAATCTACTTTCCTTCTGTTTCCTTTATCATAAAAGTGTTGTCTCTAATTGTATGTTTCTAGAATAAATTGGATTGAATTTTAAATGGTTTAAATTGGAATAACTATAAAAGGTTATGTAGCTCCTTAATATTTTCTGCCTTCAAATGCTTAGGGTTAAACAGATACCAGTAGCTTAAAACTTGGAATTGCATATAGGTCCCCAGTGCAAGAGGAAGCTCTTAAGATTCATATGACTGTTGAACTGAGGGCGGTTGATATGCAGGGGCAACTCACTCTGGAGGAGAAGGATAGGTGGAAAAGTGAGGAGAAGGTGGGAATGTAGTATCAGTAGGGGTGGAGAGAGGGAACTGTGATGGAGATGTAACTTGAAGTAATACATAAACAAACAACAAATACATTTGTTAATTCAAGTTACATCTGAAACACAGCCCTCTCCTTCCTCCCCTCCCAGGCCCGCCCTCCCACTCTCTATCCCCTCTCCCCCTATCCTACTTCTCCACTGTGGCAGGGCCACACATATCAGTCCCCCTCAGTTCATCAGTCAATGAGGGCTAAGAGCTTCCTCTTGCTCTGGGGCCCAACATGGCAGCTCTACTACACTAATGTGTCCCACTAACAGGTACCAAAGTCCATGAGTGAGGCCGCCCCAACCCTACCTGTTAAGGATCTATATGAGGACCAAGTTGCTTATCCTCTATATTTGTATGGGGGGGGGGGTCTAGGTCAAATCTAAGCTTATTTGGCCTTACTTT
The DNA here is from genome assembly GCA_907164525.1 of Lophiomys imhausi. Taxonomy (NCBI): domain Eukaryota; kingdom Metazoa; phylum Chordata; class Mammalia; order Rodentia; family Muridae; genus Lophiomys; species Lophiomys imhausi. Next base: position 5,217,810 of record CAJQZJ010033849.1, read on the forward strand.
GGGAACCACCCACTTTTAAAGATTGAAATAAACAACAAAAATAACCTAAGAAAGTTACACATAAAATATGTATGAAATTAATATTTAGAAGAAATGAGCAGTGACATCAAAAACAATTCTTTCTGAGGAATCTTCTCCATTGCTGGTGGGAGTGCAGGCTTGTGCACCCACTATGAAGGTCAATCTGGCGATATCTTAGGAAACTTGGTATAGCTCTTCCTCGGGACCCAGCCATACCACTTCTGGGTATACACCCAAATGACTCCTCACCAAATCATAAGAAAGTTTCTTCATCTATGTTCATAGCAGCCTTATTTTTAATAGCTAGAAACTGGAAACAACCCAGATGTCCCTCCATGAAGAATGGATTAAAAAACTATGGTACATCTACACAATGGAATACTACTCAGCCATCAGAAACAACAAAATCATGCAATTTGCAGCCAAATGGATGGAACTAGAGAAGCTCATCCTGAGTGAGCTAACAGACTCAGAAGGATGCACATGGCATCTGTTCACTTATAATTGGATTTTAGCCATATAGTACAGGATAGCTATACTACAACCAATGCACCAAAGGGTACATGAACATAGACTTTATTTCCTGTCAATAAGACACTTTGCCCAGGTGGTGCTCCCTTGTAGGCCCCCAGTGCATGAATAGGCTCTTGGCCCTCATATGACTGCTGAACTGGGGTGGAGAATGATATTTAGGGGCACTCCAGTCCAGAGGAGTGTGATGGAAGGGATGGGGGGGAGGGATGGAAAGAGGACACTGTGATGGAAATATAACCTGAAGTAATAAATAAATATTTAAAAAATAAAATATACATGTAATTAATATTTAGAAGAAATGAGCAGTGACAGCAAAAACAATTCTCTCTGAGGCTAACATTTTTGCTTGTTTACCTTGTAAATGAAAGAGAGTCAATCACCATGCTTCTTCCATTTCAGGGACACCATACATTTTTCTTAATATCTCAACCTTGGTTTTCTTAATTGTTTGAACTGTAGAATGCACTTGAGTTATTTTATAGGTGTTCTGTTATAGTTAGAACATGTATCTGAGCTTAGACCATAATTTTAGAAATATTGAGATTACAATTAAAGGGAATTTAGACTAGAAGTGTAATTTATTCTCTTTATTGGAGAACAAAGTTTTAGCAATGACCATAGGAGCCAAACATAGTTTTTCACATATCAAAACCATAGCCTAGATTTTCCTGTTTATTCTATTTCTAACATTTAGTTTCTAAAATATAACACATTTTCAACAAAGGTTATAATTTTACATGCAAATCTCTCTGTCTCTCTGTCTCTATGTCTTTCTCTCTCCTCTTTCCCCCATTTCTCTCTTGTGTGTGTGTTTTGTATAAAAAAAATGCTTCTGTTATAAAACTTCAGTTAATAGAGATGTTTATCTCAAGGAAACATGATATAAGACTGAAAGGTTAGAAAGGGATTAAAGTTTTTAATAGGTTTCTCTCAGAAGAACCATTTTGAATAAGGTGTGTGATGTACTCAGTATTTTGGAGAAAAGTTAAAGACAATACAGGCTAAAATGTACTGAAAAATCTTACTTGTACTTCTGACAGTGACAGACAGAAGAGTGAAACTGATAAAAGATTAAAAACTCAAGGACCTTGACAGAGAAAGACCTGAAAAGAAATAGGCAATCATGGGAAAAGGCATAAGAAGCTATTTTCAAAATTATAGCATTTATTACTCAGCACTGAGCAGCTTTCCACTTTGGTGAAGATTTTGGCATCATGCTCCATTTTTACTCTTTATGTTGACATTATGGCATGCTAGCATCAACCTTCATCACATGTCATGTCATGTAGACACACCAAATATGTGCTAACAGTCTGCCTTGAGTACCACTGAGGTCACAGGTGAAGACTATAAATTCAAGAAGCTTACAGCACCAAGATCCATTGAGATCAATTTATTCTTTTGTTGACTGTTTTGATTTTTATTGATATAAACTAATAGGATATTAAAATCTCATTACATTATAGTGTCAGATATCTACTTTAGTTATCTCCTTATCAACGGGATATTCAACTCTCCAAGTGGCCCGGTATATATGTAAATGCTCAGCTGTCTATGCAATGTGTGTATTAAATGGAAGTTCTTGAATTAGCTTTTAAGAAAACAGTCAGAAAGTCTTGTCATTAACAGAATTAAGTATCTTTGCTGCTAGGAAGACTTTTCTTGGCCATTTCTCAATTCAGTAAGATAGTAACAATTTTCAAAAAATTTTAAAATTTATTTATTTTGTTATTTTTGTGTATGAGTGCTTTGCCCACTGGTAAGTGTATATATTACATGCGTGCCTGGTGTCCATGGATTTCAAAAGAAGGTATTAGATCCCCTGGGACTTAAGTTACAGGTAGTTGTAATGCACCATGTGAGTTCTGGGAATGAAACCTAAGTATTCCGCAAGAGCAACAAGTGCTCTTAGCCACTGACCCAATATCTAGACCGAATTATTTTTAAGTCCTAAAACCTTCTGTAAATATAGTGTCCGTATAACACTTTGTCATTTTTATTTTTCACATATGTAATTCTTTCTTCCAAGGAAGGCAATAAATCTTATTTGGTTATACACAATGCACATGACAGTATTCAATATCAATCTAATAAATGTTGAGGAAATATTGCTGAATATTTGTTAATATAGTAAGAATTCTGAATTAGATCAAATATACTTGGCAGAGTAATAGTTACCATTAAGTCACATGGTGTCTACTGTGCATAAAGCAAGAAAGATCCCTTATATATTCCATGGGAAAATATATAAACATGGCAAATGACAGTGTTGTCTCATTCCAATGGGTCTTATTTTGACATAGAGAATTTAAGTGTATGTGTGTGTGTGTGTGTGTGTGTGTGTGTATACGTTTAGATAGGTAGATGATGATGATGATGATAGAAGATAGATGATAGATAGAGAGATGATCGATACAGATATCAAATACACAAATAAAACTAACCTATATGTATATTATATTTGTATATTTAATACATTATAGATAATGAGAAAAGAGAAGAAAATTAAATCTCCATGTAAACCACAGAACTGTATAGAATGATATATGCAAAACTTGCTCTAAAGACTGGCAATTAATTCTCCACTACTAGTTATAACCTGCAATGAGAACCTAGCCAGATGGTAATTAACACACACAAATATATAACTGATCACAGGCTTAGTGAGTTGACTGTTTTACAGGTAATGTTCTTGGTGAGGAGCACAGCGGCTTGACTTACATGCTGTCACAGATCGTGGATCTTATTGTAAACTGGCATCATAAGTAGTCCTGCATCATGAAACTAATCCACTTAACCTGTGTAGAGAAGGACCTATGACCCATGAGAACTTCCCTTGCTATCTTCTTAATGGTGAATGTACAGCAAACTGCAAAGGGACGTGATTCACCAACCTGCATGACACCATTAATATACCTACCATGAGGAAATAAACTAACTGTATGGTAACAGAACAATGTATTAAAGAATATAAGAACAACAGAAAAATAATAGGACAAAGCTATTAGGATTAGTGCTCATAAGAATATTAATGAGTTTAACATCCTAATAAGGAGGTCAATTTAAATTAAAGCTGTAGTGGATATCATTTCTTTTCAATTGATTCTCCTAAAATTTTAAATGTGAATAGCATCTGTTGTTGGAAATGATATAGATCTCCAAGAATATACAACTTCTCCCAGAACCTGAGAAGGTAAGTGTATGCAAACATTTTGCTTCTTGAAATCTTCCAAAATTCTCAATATCATCACACCAGCCCTTAAATTACTGTCAATAACTTTGAGTATCCCTTGTTTTCTTTCTGGAAGCTGCTCATTTTGAACCATGCTGCAGCCTGCTTGTTTTGTGTCATTATTTTTCAATTGTATTCTGTGTCTAGCCTCCTCATTTTCCCAAATAGGTTGTAAAATTCTTGAGAGCAGAAACTATATCTTAATACATATTTTATACTATTCTGTCATTAGTCCCCTCAGAGTCCAGTAAAGTGCTTCTTGGACAGTGTGTGGTTAAATTCATATTTATAAATGACATTGAAGGATAATGATACACTATCTGGAGAGGAACAATGCAAGGTTTTTATTATCTTTGTGTTCAAAGGTTGATGTTATTTGGGTGCTCTCAAAATAAGTACCAGTCATCCATTCAGGGTTTAGTTTATTCATAGAATTTAAAGGCTTAGAAATTATGTCCCTTGTGTACCATTTTATGAACAGAGTGGAAAAGCATAAGAGAAAATGCTAGATCACACATGTAAAGAAATAACAGCAGTAAGAATTTCCATCTCATGGAGGCAAAGAGTTGGACTGTTTGAAGGAAGGAAAAGGACCAGAGTAGGCAGTGTGTGATGGGTGAATAATAACAAAATGTTATGGCTTTATGTGTGAAACCCATATGGTGAAACCCAACTTTAGAAATTAAAAAAAAAAACAAGATGTTAGATGTAAAATCACAGATTAATCCCTAAAGAAGTGACAAAACTAGATCATAAAAAGTATAAGATTGATGTGATGATTCATTTTAATTGTCAACTGAATAAAGGCTAAGCTCATCTAAGAAGGTAGTCTTAATGAAAGGCAGACTATATAGATTAGGCTATTATTGGACTACTTGAGTTGGGAAGACCAATTTACTAGAGATGATAGAAAAAGCAAGATGATGATGATGATGATGATGATGATGATGATGGAGAAAGCAAGCTGAGGATTAGCATATGTGCATTCACTGATTCTTTTGTCCCTCTTGGCTCTGGGTGTAATGTCACCAGCTATCAGAAGCTAGTACCGCTGTGAATTCCCCACTGTGATGGGCAGTAATCTGAAACTGCATTCCTAACTGTGGAGGACAGGACCCTAAAACTGGATTCCCTCCTGTTGTGCACAGTAATCTGAGACTGGCAGCTAAAGTAAAATTTTCACCCCTAAGTTTCATTTATTATGTGAACTTATCACAAGAATACCATAACAATCAAGAAACAAAACAAAACAAAAAAACCAGATACAATTTAAAAGAGACGATTGTCCAAAACTGAGAGCAAGCATTTTATATTTAACAAGTACTCTGGCTGAAAACAATTGAAAGACATGCTGCTTTCACAGGTAGGAGTTAGAGTCATTCTAAAGTGACTATGACAGCACTGTCATATAACCCATGATGTTGACAGTAAAATATTCCCACTGGCATGATGATTTTGACTTTGCTATCATCCATTGTTCCACATTGATAGCTATATTTTCTTGAGTGGCTGAAGAAGAATAACTTGATATGATGCTGTAATGTATGGAGAGAAAATGGGAACTGTCCAGGCAGCCACTGGAATGTCATTTCTTAGTTTCGGAATCTGCGGGCCCTGTACTTCCTATATAATCAGATATATTTATCCCTCTCAGGTCTCTGAGGTGGTTGAAGAATAGATAGCTAGAGTCTCATAGTTAAATTCTGAATTGTTTAGGAATAAAGAGGGTGTTCTGGATCTAAGAAGATGTTTTTAAAATTGTGATGCAAGTTAGTATGAAAGCTGAGTTAGATATAGAACTTTAAACTCATGGAGATGGTTAGATAGTAGAATGTTAAAGTCAGGTGCCAAATATGTATGGACTGGATATTGGGAATGTATGGTAAGCCATATAACTCTCATAATTGTGGCCTATTTATTTCTGTTGTTTTGTTTTGTATTTATTGCTATAAGAGAAAGAACCATTTGTTGGACTGAAAGGTGGAACTGTTGGGGGAAAAAGATCTACCTTAAACTTAAAAAAAGGGAAGAGGATGGGGAGTTAAGGGGGAAGAGGGTGGGAGGGTGGGACTGGAGGGGGGAGTAGGATTGTGATTGAGATGTAGCTTGAAGAAATAAAAAATAAATTAAAAAAGCTACAGATATATTGTGAATTTTCTTGAACAAATACTGTTTTGAGGTCTCATAAAATTAGCATTAAGTCTCTATGTTAGTTTCTTTTCTTTCTGCTATAGTAAAATGTTGTGACAAAGGGAGCGGAAAGGCCAAAGTGGTTTAGATTACAGTTCATTAGAGTGGGGAGGGAAGTCACAGTGCAATCAAGATAATCATCCAAAGGCATGTGTATGGTTTCATCTCTCAAGTGATTCAAGACCACATGAAGTTCACAACTGAGATGATCAGAGTTCTACCCTTTATTAACATGACCTTTTAATGTATTACTTTAACTTATTCCCTTCCCCTGTTCATCCTCAGTGTTTCCAAAGATTCATATTGAAAACTCTATGGACTAGTTAGTTGGCTCAGCAGGTAAGGACACTTGCCACCAATCTGTCAATCTGTTTTTGATTCTTGGAAACTACATTTTAAAGGTAGAGATAACACTCCTACATGTAGTGGAATCTAGTGGCATTCACATGCAAACTATGATACACATACCCACCCACACACATATGGACACACACATACTCACACACAATAAACAAACAAACAAACCAATAAATAAATAAATAATAAAAGCTATGTTGAAAGACCATCTCATCTGTAACTCAAGACAACTTCTTACCAATGAGGCCTTTAAAGTAAAACTCAAGTGACATCCTTCCAACATATAATGCACAGAATAAACATTCTCATTCTAAAATGGAAGAATGGCTACAAAGCCAGAAATTCTGGGAATAAATCACATCCTCAATAAAACAGGCCAAACACCAAATCCTAAGTTTCTTTTCTGGCATTTTGAGCTTATGATGAAACTGGCTAAGATGCAGTCTTATACTTTGGTTCTCAGAGGCTAAATTCAGTGCTCAGAGATCTGGCTACCACCCTTTCTGAGATACTCTCTGATTGATTAATAAAAGTCACTGATGGCCAATTAGCTGGCCAGAAAAAAATGTAGGTAGGCAGGACTTTCTGGCATGAAGAAAGGAACCCTGGGTTTTACACAGAGAAAGCTTCACTAGAAGACACAGAGGCAGACAGATGTGTCTGAGAGCTCTGGAAGGTACAACAAGCTCCATGGCTGGTTGGGATTGGGTGGTCTGGGATTAATTTAGGTGAGCTAGTTGAGAGTCTGCCAGGCTAAGGGATAATCATTGAAACATTAAAAGGTCTTAGTGTATTTATTTAATAACAGGGGAAAAGGCTGCCACTGGTTTCAGGCCACCAGCTAAGGCAAGCCAGTCCTGCCAGCTTCCTGCCGGCTTCCTCCCAGCCCACTGGGTGCTCTGCTGGCATAATAAAACAGTTTATACTTATTAATAAATATAATTGCAAACTAAGTTTCAGTTTCAGCATGCCTTCAAAATTAGTACCTTACTATACCAAGTTCTATGCATATTTTATGGTGGAGGTTGGCCCTCCAATAGCATGACTGTATAAGCTCATATGTGCAAACCCTGGGCAAATACTACCTTCAGTTTTTATGTCTGATGCCAGGGAACATTGTTTGCTGCATTATAATAGAAGACTTTTTCCTTTCACATAAACATCTTTACATGTTGGAATATTTGATGAAAAAGTTCATATGCTCAAGTCACAATTCCTATTATCCCAGTGAAGAATGCAAAGTTTCTCTTTACTGACTCCAATCCTTGCTGTCTCTGACTTTCTTACTGAAAACTTTCGCTTGTGTATACTCCTTTACTGTACCAAAATGATTGTAATGTATTACCTCTAAATTCAACTCCATGTAGGTTCCCAGGAGATGGGCAAAATGAAGTCAGATTGAAACTCAAATATCCCATGAATGGCCCCTAATTTAGTTCTTACTGGACTTTGTTACCCTCTGAAAACGTATGAGTCATACTTCTACTGTTTGTATTTCTCTTAACATTACTGTCTTTCCAAATCCATGATAATTATCCATTATACTCCTATGATAGTTAGTTATAAATAGTAAATTATCATAACTTTGAGTAATCTGGAATGGCAATCTGAATGAGAGCATGTTGGTCTATGGGAGTATTTGTGTAAGGGTTTAGATAATGTTAATTGAGGTAGGATGGAAGAACACCTAATGTAGAAAGAGTTCTGTAGTTTGAAACTTAACCTGTGTAGTATTTAAGAAAGTTAACTGAGATCAAGTACGAAGACAAGATGAGTGTATTATAATCTACTACTCTGTTCTTCAATATGGACATAATGCTTCAACTTTCTACCTTGACTTCCACTGCTGATGGGTTGAATGTGGCAACTGTAAGCTTAAAAAGACTATTCCTCCTCAATGTTTCCTTTATTAAGGTATTTGTCACACAATAAAGGCACTAAAACTGGAATAGAGAGTACATAAGGGTTTTCTTAGCCAAAAGCATTAAAAGCTTCCACCCTCCAGAGAAAAAAATAGTTCCAAGCACCTAAGAGCCATATGGACAGTTTTAACAATGCAAAGGGATAACTCTTGGTACAATTATTTTTTGTTTATTTTCTTTTCCTTTTGCTGTGATAACAGTTCTCTGATGAAAGCAACTTAAAGTGAAAGGGTGTGTTGTGGCTCACAGTTCAGAGTGCAGTACATCATGGTGACCAAGCCATAGAGAAGGAGCTTGAGGGATCTGGTCATATAATGTATCCACAGCCAGGAAGTAGAGAAGAATGACTGCTGTGTTGGGCTCACGTTTTTATTTTTAAAAAGTCCAGAATCCAGTCCATGGTGTTGGGCCTTCTTATTCAGTTAACATTATCAAAATAATCCCACATACCTATGGGTATAACCAGAAGTCCATTTCTTAGGTGATTCTAGATGTCATCAAATTGGCAGTCGACATTGTCACTATACTCATGGTCGAATGTAGTACTCACATCTTTATTGGTTGGTAAGAAGACTGGCTCAAACGTGAAGCTCTTAAAATTCATGTATTCAAGAGGAGTGTTTAATGCTACAAAAATCAAGGAACAAATAATGACAGCAACCAAACACACTGTAGCCAGTTTTGTGGTTAATACATGTAATCATAACATTCAGGGTGCTCAGACAAGAGGACCATTGCAAGTGGAAGATCAATGTAGGTTGGGAAGAAAAAACACTCAAATAGTACTATGGCTTTTTTTTTTCCTGAATATATTCTTAAATTAATACTTTGAATTTCGGAAACTACAATTTTTGAATGTTTTAAATGCTTACGTATATCTCCCACTTTAAAACTAATCCATAAAATACATATGACAGAGTATGCAGGAAAAAATAGAAACCTTTTAAATGCATTTATTCTCTAATATTTTTTTCTGTGACTACTAGCACAAGATCTGCAGAAAAAAGACATGAGAGTAAGCGGGATTAGTTAAGAATAAAGGAGTAGACAGGAGTTCAAGGGAGATAAGAGGAGATAATACAGTTAATGTGTCTAAAATAATTTGTATATGCTCTAAGTATATCAGTATTAACGAAAAATTAAATGGTCCCACTTGGAGAGGAAAGAAAAGCATTAAAAGCATAGAAATATGTAAGCTTCATATTATTGTAAAGTAAAAGTGAATTGACATCTGTACTAAGCAATAATTAGTTTGTATTCATTTTGATTTGAACTTCATTGGGTAATTTATTCAACACCACATTTCTGTGTGTGCACAATTCAAGGGCATATACAAATGATGATAGTGTGACACTTAAAATATTTAGCTGTGATGCTAATGTTTTATCTGTCAATGTTTTGCTGTGTAATTTCAATAATTTGTTTACCCCTTGTTTTATTTGTGAAGCTATAGAGTTTTTTTTTTT
>CAJQZJ010033849.1:5227931-5249634 GCA_907164525.1 Lophiomys imhausi
TTTTTTTTGTCCCCGCTTCTGTATGATTCTATGGATTGTGAGTGAAGGGATTGATGGAGACATTCTATTTAGGATTGACTGTTCCAAGGTCTCTCATTCAATACACATTGTCTAGCTATGGGTCTCTGTATTTCCTCCAGGTCCCTGTATCTGTAGGAGGAAGCTTCTCTGAAGATGGCTGAGCCTAGCACTGATCCATGAATGTAACAGAATGTTATAAGAATTATTTTAACATTATGTTCCCTTATGAGAACATCAGTATTTGTTTTTTTACCTATGTCCCTAGCTTATCTAGTCAGGTTCTTGGTTACCTGAGTAGCACCAGAAATGCTTTCTATCTCAGGAGATGACCTTTAAATCCAATGATATAATGGTTGGTGACTCCCACAGCTTTGTGTCACTGCAACAGTGCATCTTGTAAGTGGGTCATTGTTGTGTATCAGAGGATTTATAGATGGGTTGATGTTTACTTTTCTTTTTCTGATAGTGTGCACTGTATGTATAGAATACCAAGCAGCACCGTGAACATTAGTTTGTTGACCTGTTTATAGTGAACATTATGCATCTATACCCACTATGTTTGTCATCTTTCTGTCACTGTGGCAAGATGCCAGAAACAAACAACTTTCAATGCAGAAAATTATATTTTGGGTCACATAGCAATCTAATTTTTACCTACACTGGTTAGGACCCTGTGATGAGGCAGATATAATGGTGGGAGCGTGAGGTAAGAAAGCAAATTGCTCATCTTCTTGAGTTTAGGAAGTAAAGCTGTGCGATTGAGGAGACAGGATCCTAACATCCTTTTCAAAGGAATGCCCTCAATGCTGCAACCCCTTCTACTAGACCAAAATTCTTAAAAATTCTTTAAGCTCCCCATAGTTACAGCAACTGGGCACCAAACCTTTTGCATGAGCATTTGGGGGCAATGGATATTCAAGTCATAACTTCCATAGTTATTGTAAAGTCACTAACACACACTAGCAAACTGACATATCTGTCTCATATAGTTACTTTCATGTTAGTGTAAGAAAGCTGTCTTAAATGCATTCAATTAGCAAATCTTCAACATACACTTGATTTATTGTTACAACCTCCGCTGCTAGATTTATTCTTACTAAAAAACTTTCACTTTCTACTTTTCATCTTCATCTTACTGTTTCCTTAAGCACCTCACTTCTCTCCTTGTAATCACTGCTTGTCCTCAGTTCTTATATTCAACACTTATTATAATTCAATGTATTTAACTTATTTTAATTGAGTTTATTATTTTTCAGTTATGTTTTATTTGCTGTACATTCTTTATGTGAATTGTTTTTCTTTCTATGTCTGCCTTCTTTCTCTTAGCATAATTTCCTTCAGGCATAACGTTGTGCCAAAAGGCAATATCGTGTTCTATTTTAAGGGAAGAATGACCCTGCCTTTTGGATTTGCCTCACTATCTGCAAGTGCCATGTTTCTGTATGATCTACATTCCCACTAATAGTGTTCTGCACAGCCTCTCCAACACTGTTCCCTTAAATTTTTTTCCTAATAACATTCTGACAGTGATGACACTGTAGTTTTGACTTGTAATGTCCTGAAGCGCTGTGATGCTTACTAGCTTCTCACAATCAGGTGCATCACTATTACTTAGAAATATTTTACTCCTTAATCTCTTAAGTTTTGAAAAAATATCTAATGTATTTGATGTCATTGCCAATGATAGATGAGAAAAAATCAAAACACATGATAAAAGTACAATCTGAGGAGGAAAAAAATATTTAGAGTTGGTTGAGACACAGTTCCAAAATCAGAAAAGTGTAGCTGTCAGACAATGGAGACATAGAAAATTTGGTAAGAAATGTGGAAAGATTACCAAGATGTAGATATCTAAGGCACATTAGGCCAGATAATGGAAAGAACACATAACTACCCCAGATATTCCTATGGAAATAAAAATAAAATAATAGTGGCTTACTATTGATTTCTTGCTTTAATAAAAACAGCTTAAAGTATTTCAAATACAATATGCTAAAGAATACCAACATGCCTTTTAAATATTTCAGTAAATTTGGAGGGAAAATAGGATTAATCACTGAGGAACATTACCTACTCAGACATAACTCATTACAATATCATGTACTGTATTTTTATACTTCAATGGCTCACATTTTACTTGCATTGTAGTTCCTATGCATTCATCTCCCTCAGATTTGGATGTTTCCTTGTAGTCATTTTTGGACCATCTTCATGAGCTCTCTCCTGAGCTCAGTGTTTACAGCCTGTCCCCAAGGCTTCTCCTTTCTTATCTCCTTTACTCAAAACCAAACAACTAACAAACAAACAAAAAACTACAAAGATCTCTACCATCTATAGGTTGTGGACCATCACTAATCCCCTAAAACTCATTACTAAGCCAGTTGCCCAGAGAGAGAGGACCATTCTTCTTCCATCTTGATTGTAGTTGTCATAGCTCCTCAGAAGCTCCAGCCCTGGAGTCTACAATGAGCTAAAGCCACTCTGTGGTTATCTGTCTTTACACTTGATTTACTGAGGACCTATTATGTACTATCCATACTATAGGCATGTTAAAGATGTGAATGTTAAATAGAACTGATTCTTGGTTCAGAGAGTCTTAAAGATTCTATTGGAAAAAGAATAGGAATGAATTAGCTATTACAATCCTACAAAGCACTTACAGCTTGGTGAATCTGTCTCACATATTTTGCATAATCCTCCACTGACTACTGCTTCTTCAGTATTGGGTTATTAAAATCCAATGACATGGAGGGCAGTTTAATTTTCCCACTCGCAAATGTGGACATGCAATGTGATATTGCAAAATTACAGCGATCTTGAAACTCTTTGCTAGATTGAAATTTATATACATTTCAGTTTTGTTAGGATGATTCCAATTTTCCCAAATTGGTTTTACCAGCAGCGTGCAGCAATTCACCTTACTTTGCTCCTTCTCTATCATTTGATTCTATCTGTTCTCTTCCTTAGAAGCTTACAATCTGTTACAAACACAGGCTGTTAAAATTGATGTACGGGCTGGAGAAAATGGTTCAGTGGTTAATAGTTGATGGCTCAGTGGCTGTTTTTATTCCAGAGAACCAGGTTCAGTCTCTACCACCATAATCATGGCTGTTCAAAACCATCTGCAACTCCAGTTACAACAGATCAGATGCCCTCTTCTGGCCTCTCTGGATACGAGGCAAGCACATGGTATGTGATCCACAGACATACATGCAGACAAAACATATATATATATATGAAATGAAAAAAGTATACACAGAGAAACATGCTTATATATCTGCTTATGTAAGTATATAGATTTATATCAATATATTTGAGATTTGACATAGGATGTTTCATGTACATCAGTTCCTCCCAGAAACACAACTGTAGGAAATTCTGCAGGAAGCAGCATATTTCTATTACTACAAACAGAGCCTCTGACAAACAATTAATAATAGGTTCTTTCTTCATAGTAAGTGCCTCTATTTTTATTATCTTAGTATAAAACCTGACCTGCCTGAATATGCAAAATACAGCTGTGAAAATGAAAAGACCCCTTTAAGCACTCATCATCCATATAGGATCTGTGAAGTGGAGGGTTTTAAATATAATCAGATTTCAGTGAAAGGATAATGTTCAACTTGACTGTCCTTGGAAAACTGAATTGGTTTGTCAGCACTCCAGTTAGGTATTTGTTGAGAAACAACTCAATTAACACACATCTAAAAATGAAACTGAAGCAACAACAAGGAAAAAAAAAAAAAAAAAAAAAACAGAACCCAGCTTAATTCCTTAACTAAGAAGCTGTGGGAAACGGAGAGGCCTGTTTTCAGGCATAACAACCTCACAACTTGGAATAATTGAGTGAGTTAGAAAGCTGGGAAAAGAACCCATGGGAAAGATAGGAAACCAGTGCGGTGATTCTTCCTTTATGACTCATAGAATTTCATTTGCTCAAGAGACAGCAGATTTGCCTTGCAAAGGAGCAGAAATAAGGCTTTGGTGTTCCAGAAAGATTTTGTGTCTGAACACAGGTGTAAATTACACTTGGGCGTTTGCCTTATAATAATATACATGAATACAGTCCTTCAGCCTATACTGGGACAACCTGGTGTCCTGCTCACCTTGACATTCACACTTCACTTTTCCTTTTCAGGATATGAATAATGTAAACAATGTCAAATGTAGACATTAGTCTAGTTGTGTATAAACAGGAATTTAGTTCTGTTTTATGAATTGAAATATTGATTAAATACTGCAATAAATACACAGCAAACTAAAAATGGACAGTTAATAAAATATTTATTTATTGTGTTTGTTTTTTTCATATATAGGTATTATAAAGTTAAAAATTTCCTGTTTCCTACAGCTTGTTGCCTTTTAACTCTTGCCATGAGGTAACCACTATACACAGACTCAATAGATGTGCCCATAATCCTTGTCAAAATATCATTACATAATTGCATTTTTCTCTTATTTTTGATGTTCTGTGTATTCCTGAATGCAGTCATATGATCCAACAGTATATATTTCTTCAGGAAGACAAGTATTTTTGAAGTGGACAGTCATATCTATAATAATAATTTGAATTGATGTTATTGTGACATCTCATCTTATCTATACCCTTCCTCTACCACTATTAATTGTAGTAATAATGGCCACCATAGGCTCAAATATTTGAAGGCTTAGCCATTAAGAAGCGGTATTCCTTGAGAGAGGAATTTTATTAGCATGAGTGTGGCCTTGATGGAGGTAGTGGGTCATTGGAGTTGGGGTTTGGAGTTTTAGAAACCCAAGCCAGACCTAGTGACTCTGTCTCATTTTGTGCTAACTGTATATCTGCCTGTAGAATTCTCAACTTCTCCAGCAAGATGTCTTCTTGCATTTCATGATTTTTCCCACCATGATGATGTTGAGCTAACCCTCTGAAACTGCAAGGAAATCTCAATCAAATGTTTTCATTTACAAGAGTTCCCATGGTCATGGAGTCTCTTCACAGCAATAGAACATTGACTAAGACAGAAGTTGGTACAGGGAGTTGGGTATTGCTGTGACAGGTTGGACCATGATGCTTGTTGGTGGAATGTGGATTTAAGATTTTAGATTAAGAAAACAGTTGAATGTTTTAAGTGGGGCTTAATGACCATATTACTAGGAGCATGGAAGATAGTGCTGCTGAATATGATTGAGCTATGTGGTCCCAGTTCATGAAGTTTCAGAGAGGAAGAATAGTACTATGTGACTTGGAGACCATTCTTATGATATTTTGTCAAAGCATATGGCTGCTTTTTGGCCTTGTCTGAAAAAAAAATTCTGCCTGAGGATAAATTGTAGCATTTTGAATTAATGCAATTGGGAGAGGAGATTTTAGGAAAGTCTAGTATTGACTCTATCCTGTGGTTACTACTGGTGATTATTCACATCTATAATGAAAAGGAGCAAGCCAAGGAAGAAAAAACACAAAATGTACAGTCTGAGAAGAAAAGGAACACAAACAAGGAAGTGTAATAGAGCTAAGTCCAGTGTTGAAGGAGATAAACAGTTTAAAGAAAAGCCTAACAATAAGTGGAATAAAGGGAGTGTGATCTCCAGGCAAGAGCACACCTAGGTTCCAACATGTGAAATGTTACTAAAGAAAAGCTTAGGGCCAGGTGTGGTGGTGCAACCCTTTAATCCCAGCACTCCAAATGCAAAGTCCTAGCAAGCAGAAGAACTTGGCAGCTTTAGCCTCATGGTTTGGGTTTCAGAGTCAAGGATACAAGAAAGGGGTTGTGGAATCTCCCTCTATGGCTAACGAAAGCTACTGAGGCCAGGCATGTGTCAGGGATGTCCCAGTATGGAAGCCTAGAGAGATCTTTTCATAAAGGTATGATAGTGAAGCCTTCATTGTCTTGGAGGTCCCAAAATGATGGAGATGCCAAAGTTATGAGATACCTGCCAAGAAGAGATGCTGACATGAAATGGAGACAGCCCTAGAGAGAGAAGGGTGTTGCAGTCATCAAAGCTGAAATGAATTGGAAATCTGAAGGGCTCCTTGGCATCAGACAGGGAGATGCAGAGATTGGAATTTGCTCAACTGTTTTTGGTCTTGCTTTGGTCTAGTATTTTCCATTATGCTCCTTCCTTTTGGAATGGTAATTTTTATTCTGTGCCATTGCATGTTGTAAATATGTGATCTGCTTGGTGATTTTGGTATTATAAGTGGTTACAGTTAAGGGACTGTATTAGTCTCAGGAGCGACTTTGAACTTTTCAACTTTTACACAGTGTTAAGATTGTGATAGAATATGGGAACATTAGGAGTTGGACTGAATTCTTTATTTCATTACAATATGGCTACATGCCTGTGGGTATCACAGAGTGAACTGTAATAATGTGAATAAGAATGGCCCCTATTGACTCATATGTTTGAATGCTTGATCATTAGGTAGAAGTGTTACTTGAAAGAGGTTAGTGGGTATAGTCTTATTGGAGTGGATGTGGCTATGTTTGAGGAAGTGTGTCACTGGGGGTAGGCTTTGGGGTTTCAGAAACCCAGGCAAGGACCAATGGCTCTCTCTTTCCTGCTCCTTGCTGATCTAGACATAGAACTCTCAGCTTCTCCAGTACCATGTCTGCCTGAATTAGGCCATATTCCTCACCATGAAAATAATGAGCTAAACCTCTGAAAATATAAGCAATATCCAGTTAGATGTTGCCATGGAGTTGGGAATAAATATAGAGACTCACAGCCAGACAATGTGCAGAGAGTGAGAGATCTTGGAAGAGTCAGTCCTAAATGAAATGTCACCATCAAATCCTTCCCCCCAGTACTGAAATAACTCTACGGAATAAGAGTGGGAAATATTGAAAGATCCAGAGGAGTGGCCTTCTAAACACAGAATGACTGAAGCACATAAGAACATATAAGAGATTGTGGCAGTATGCATAAGGCCTGTGCAGGTCTGTACCAAATGGGGTCTTAGAGCTGAGAAAAGTGGACAATTTCCCACACCCCTAACCCATAAGCTATCTCCAATTGATAAAAACTAGCAAATGAAAAATGAGTTTATCTCAATAGAGTCTCACTAAGGAAACTAGGTAGGCCCATGCCCAGCAGTGGATGGCTTACACAAAATGAGCTCAGTGGCATCTTTGGAGGTGTCAGGACATTTTTTTTAACCTTCCAAGTCCTTCATGTGTACATTATGGCTCCCAGATCTGCATTTTTATGGATTCCTGTATGTGAGAACTTGTGTGTCTCTGTGACTGTGTGTGATTCTTATGTTTTTTCTTCCACCTCTTTTCTTTCTGTTTGCTGTTTTGTCCTATTCTTATTTGTTTTTTCTAAATTTATCTTATTTTATTATTATTCTTTATATATCTGTTTATTGCCTAACTAAAGACAGAAAGGATGTGGATCTGTGTGGAAGAGGAGGTGGGGAGGAACTGGAAGGATCAGGGAGAGGAGAAACTCTAGTCAGAATATATCCTATTAAAAAAAATCTATCTTCAATAAAGGAAAAAAGAACTGTGAAATTTGTTTGAGAAGTTACCTTGTACATTCAAAATTTGAACAGCATATATTGACATAGTCTCAAAAAATTACAACCTTACACTTTAATCAAACTGCAAAAGCAAAATAAAACTTGAAATCAGACAAAAGTTTTATTCATTATATATAATAGATCTTCAGTAAAATTAACTAATTGACTCCTTGTTAATTTTTAGCATTTTATTGATATTTTGATAATTTAATGTAATGTATTTTGGCCATATTCAGTTCCAACTCTTTTCTCTACCACCTTCCTTATCTATACTATCCTTCCTATTCCCCTAAATTCCTTTTTAAAAATAACCCATTGACCTCAATTTGTGTTGTTCATACAGTGCTGGGTATGGGGCCATCCCATAGAGCATGTTCAGCCTATCAGGAGACACCCCATTATAAAATAATGAATGACGACATCTTCAGAAATAAGTGCCATGGATGATGTAAATTTGGGCATCATAGAGAGACTGGAATGTCGATGACATCTCTTTGATAGGAACATCTTTTAGCACCAGTGAAGACTTCAAATATTTTAAATAAGAACATTTAAAAACAAAGAGAAACACAAAGAAGACAATAGGTAAACTTAGAGTAGACAAGATTAAGATTGATTTTCTTTACCTCTTGAAGAACATGAAACAACTGACTTTAAGGAAAAGACATCTTTGTTACTGTTCTTTGAAAAGCTTTTTAAATATGTTCAAAATCTACAATAACCTAATGATTACCTTTCAAATATATCAAAATATGAAAGGGAAGCATAATCCCAGTATGTTCCCTGTATGTCATATCTCATATGCCTATTTGATTGCTATTTAAATATATATCACAATCTAAATGATTATGTGCATGAGCATAAGTATTCAATAGTTTTCATTTATTATTTAGAGTAAGTATGTATTTGTGGTACTAAAAAATTATCACAGTGTTCAAAAATGTTAAGTTTTAAAGAAACCAATGTGGTTTAATTTATTTAAACATATTTTCCCCGTTTTAATTTTTCATATTCTAAGTTTTAAATTTTACATTACTACACATTTTCTGCATGCATAATTAAATTATTTAAATAAATGCCCCTTAAAAGTTATCCATCTTTCCAATAAAAATAATAAGAAACACTTAAGATAAGTCAATATGGTTAAGAAATTGAAATGTTCTGAAAGTTATCTACATGTTCAGATCCCTAGCTCACTGTTAATCAGTGTCTGCCAAGTACAAATAGTGGTTATGGTGATGGCAATCATGAGGGTGACAGTGATGATGACAATAGTAAGAAGGAAGATGGAATTGGACATGTTATCAAGCTTTTCATTTTATTCTGGTGAAGTCTAGTCTATATCTATATTTACCACCCCAAGTCTACTGGGATAAGCTAAGTTTTCTGGCATTTTGAAGAGAAGTTGTGTAATAAAGTCTACGTGTGCTGGGAAGAAGGCCATTTCAATATAAAAAAAAAAACATAGGAACTTAGTGAAGTACTCTCTGCGAAAGCTCAGGCAGAATGCTACACTGATGTTTCACTGCAATGTGTTCTGCTTACCTGTTTGTAAAGGCAAAGATTTATTTCTACATGTATATTATCCCCAGTAGATAAAATACATAAATCCTGAATGTTTTCTGTTTGTCAAATGACCTTGTGCCTTTTACCCCAGTACAGCCAGTGACTGAGCCATGTGTCCCTCCATCTTCTTCCTGAAAGCCTCAGGCATTTTCCACTCATTACTCTGAAACATTTATCTAGCATCTGCTATTACCAATACTGCTGGGCAAAAACTACAGTTAAACTTCTGCAGAGCATAGGCACACACTATGTATAACAAGACTACCACAGTTAATGGTCTAAAAGGAAGCTGGCAGATGAATGTGATTAATTCAAATACATTTGTTATATGGATATTACCCCATAATCAATATCTGGTGTTTTATTCTGGGAGGTTTCGTATCTCTTTTTAAAAACAGCTTTAAGCATGTGATATAGAGCACACAACATCACCTATGAATCTTGGAGGTCTTTTCAAGCAACTCTGGACTAAGAGTCAGGAGGTTGTCAATTTATTTCTGTCTTTATATGAAATCATTCTATAACCTTCAGATAATATCATTTACTCTTTCTTTATTTTTCTGCTTGATCATTTGCTTAGTTTTGAGACAAGGTCTCATTGTATCTCAGGCTCATCTTGAACGTGTTGTGGTCCTTTACCGCTCTGACTCAGATTACAGAATCATGAGATTGCATATGTGAGCCATCACACCCAACATTTTTTTTACTTATTGATGAACTGCACTGTATGATTTCTAGTTTCATTCTGATTTTTAAAATGAAATAATATATTTGTCAATAATTCTGGTGGAAGCTATTATTTACATTTATAGAGGAGGAAACTGATCCAATAGCATATGGCCATTTCAGGTAATGTCTGAATAAATTATCACAATGGAATAGGAGTTTGACTTTTGCACTAAATTTGACTAAGAGACTGAATCATTATTCTTGCAGTAATTTTAAAGAGCAATTCATAAAGAAAAATATTAAAAATAAATGTGGAAGGTGTTATTCTAGGATGTCGGTGGTAAATATTTAAAATAGATGGTAATGGTGTTGTGGAGGGCAAAGGACTTACTGATTCAAAGAGCAAACTGCATGTCCGTTTGAGCCCCTGGACATAAAATGAAGAAGTATGAGAAATATAAGATAGTTGTACATAGCTCTGTCTTGCAGACTACATCCGTGGCAGTCATGGAGATAAGGAATGTGCCTAGTAGATAATGGGTGAAAATAATCTGTTTAGGAATATCAGTCCCAAAATATAAAGAGAAAGAAATAGAGTATGGTTGTAGGAAGAAGATTCAGATGACATTTAAAAGCCACAAAAATATTCCAGTTCATAATGTTAAAGTCATACTGAGCCAGAGAACATAGCTATGACCACCAGTGAGTACCAGTGAAGAAATGGTGAACAGTGAAAAACAATCTTTGTAGAGAAGACCTGTTAATGAGGTAAGAAAATAATGAAGAAAACCAGTTTGATAAAAGTCAAGGAGGGAAATTATTTTAAGGATGAAGTCAGAATGTTACACATAGAAATTTAATGGAATATTCTTTCCGAATCTGAAATCTAAGAGAACACTGTTTTGGGGTTTTTGTTGTTGTGGTTTTTGTTTTTGTTTTTGTTTTTTTGTTTTTTTTTTTTTTTGTGTGTGTGTGTGGATTTTAAGCATGAAAGTCAAAACAAAAAATTGGAAAAGTGAATGGCAGTCGCAGAAGCATGGAATTTGCACCATCTAATAAATCCATGAGGTTTACAGTGCCAGGACAATGACCTTCCAATGTCATTGGAGTTGATATAACAATCACAATCACAATGTTGTCACTGCCATGAATTTTCTTATGGGGGTATTGACGACGGCCAATATTGTGAAGAATTTTATTAACCCTAAAATGAATATTGTGGCTTACAGTTCAGAAAAGACTGATTTAGCAGTTGGTCTAAATACTGACCCTCGTCTCTTAACCAATTTTGAGTGTTAGTGACAGATTTGAAGGGACAGTGAATGAGTGTACTAGAGCAGTACTTCCCACTGCAGAACAAGTTTGGGTTGATCATTCAGCTCACCAGTGTTACTGAAGATTTTTGGAATTGATTCTTCTGTAGAATAGAGAATGCCTCATTAGCCACTGACACATCATAATTGCCATATACTCTATTTAAATCTAGTTCTAGTTAAGGATGTCTCAGTGATGTAATAATGCTGTCAGTCAACCTGACACAATTTCTTATGTGTGGGATGTTCTCTTGAAAATGTTAAGTGGTTATTGAATGCAAGTGCTCGGACACCATGCTTACTAGAAAGCTTCAGTACATAACAGGAGAAGACATTTTGCTTAATAACTCTTTCTTCTGCTCATTTCCGTTGCCAGCAAGGAATGAAGGTGGTATAAAAATCAGTGCAGGATTTGAATATTAAAAGGGCATCTAGGAGTGAGGGTCTTTTTACTGTTTTACTCTACAAAGTCTGACAGCTCCTATAAACTCTGTATGTTTATATTTCTTATTGGTGAAAAGAGGAGCTCTGAGATCCTGACAGACTCCCCCAGTCTGGTGTCTTTTTGTGTCTCCCAGTGCTTTCTCTTCTGACTGCTTCTAAAATGGAGACATTGCCTACCCTGGGACCCTCAACCATAGCCAAGTTGTTTGTCCTCTCTGATTTGCAAGAATTGACCTAATGCTCCCATTAACAGAATCCCTTGGACTGGATATATATGTAAAGATAAGTGATAATTGAGCAATTTCCCTAACAGCTTTTATATGTGAAACTGTGAGCCAAATGTACAAAACAGAATGTGGTAAGGGACCGCTTGAGTATTACTTCAGATAACGTGGCACGGCTGTCAGCATGCTGGCAAAATGCACCTCCAGATATTTGGGCTTGAAATGCTGTGGAGAAAAAGCTTCTTTTCAAAAGTTCTGGGTAACTGTGATTCCTAAATGCAGAAGCACCCCACTTCACTCTTTGCAAATAGGAACAGTATCCTTAAGCCAGGGAAAATCCTCTCAATAAAGAAATGCTATAAACAAAGGACAATCTGCTAATTGGTATCCCTTCAAAACCCATCAAGGGCATCTTCCTTAAATCCCTGAATGTCACAAAGAGAAGGCTGTCTCCCAGTTCTCTAAGAAGGCTTCATTCCTTTGGGAAGATTAGAGCAGGATATACTAAATTATTTTTCATTTACCTGAACTCAGGAGAACACATGTAGGATTGATATACATCTCATGAAGACATTTATGTTGCATCACTTTTTGTAGCATTATGTGAGGTAAATAGTTTCCTATGGTAGCTCAGTTTATGAAATAATCCCTCTGTAAGTCTAGTCTCAGTTGCCATCCCTTTGTTCATTTACTTATATAATATGTATGCGGAGCCATTCTCACAGTTGAATTTTTAAATTCCTTCTAATTTTATAAACTGCATCATGTTCTGGAACCCTCCTACATTTCCCAACCAAATATCTTGGCACTCCCTCTTTTTTAGATTACAATACACTTAACATCATCCACCTCACTCAATGTTCTAACTGAGGTGCACATCGGAATAACCATGATGTCTCTTTCCTTCACTACCAGATATGCCAACCTTACTTTGGAGTAATGATTTCAGAAACTTGTGATAATAATACACGTTCATGTTTGAAGTCCCAGATTATTCAGGCAACTATTAGTTTATTTTAGCATTAATCGCTAACAGGTACATCCATTTACTGATTTTATTAGAATTACACGATCCTCTTATATATGTAAGTGGAATCCAGAAGGCTTTCCATTATGTTTTAGCTTTTTAAAATTAAAATGCTACAGTGACTTAAGGCCCTGTAATATTAGATTCAATAAATATTTCTGGAATAGAATTGAATTGTAGCAAGCACCCTGCTGTGTATGTCCATAGTCATTTTCTGACAGACTTGCTCACAATCATTCAGTTAAATAGGTGTTATCGTTAGTTTCTAGATAATACATAGTTAATTAAAAAGATACTTGTCTAAAACCAACTAATGAATTTGTAACAGAAAATCAGTTTTCTTAGACTTATTTCTTTCATCACTTGGGTTTCTCTGGTAAATTTCAAGATAAAGACTGAAGACTAGATGTCATCATTAGATCACTTTTACACCATTATTAGGACACTGTTAGGTCACTGTTAGGTTGTTATGAGGAAAATGTTACCTTGGCTGTTTCATTAAATCATTTTAAAATTCTGATAATGAAATAACTGCTTTGGTTTTCTGTTTCCTTGTGTGTTTTTGAAGACTCTTCATCTGGTCACATTTAGAATGCACATTCACTTCCTGGACACTCTTTAATTATCCAAAAACTTTGTTCTGGAGGTCTTTATAAAACAATAACATTTTAATCAAATGTGTACTTTTAACATTGATGTTTCTTTCTAGAGAGAGCTAGTTCTTAAGCTCTTACCTGGACAATTATAGTATCTTTCCATCAAGACACATTAAAGACCTTTCAAGAAGTGGAAAGGGGAATTTTCCACAAATCTCAATTTCATGTATATTTATTCTTCCAACTACTAAAAAAAAGTAATGGGTGACAATTCTCATGCACATGTTTTATGTTTTGTCTCAGGTTATTCAGTGACTCTATTCTGTAAACTATTCAACTGAAAACTCGTGTGTGTGTGTGTGTGTGTGTGTGTGTGTGTGTGTGTGTGTGTGTGTCTCCTGTAGGGTTCCAGAATAAAATGGATGAAATGACTGAGATCTGTCTGCTTTGAACTCCATAACTAATTAAAAGCATATGTTTCATGTTTGGCATATTCTTAATGCTTTCCTAATAGTGACTTAGACAAAAATATTAATTTAATCTTGCTACCACCTACTTTCTACCCCTTAATGTAACTTTTGGAGAGCAGCCATATATGATCCTAATGATTATCCAATTTGCTTTCTGTTTTAATATGTTTAAAACTCTTAAACTTGGCTATGAGATTTCTTGGCAAGGCACTCAATAGGCTTTTGTGGTTGGTTTTTCAACCTGATTTTGTGGACTTTACTATAGCTTTGGACAAAGGTATTTTTAAATAATTGTCTTTTAAAGCTCTCCCATTTAACATGGAACCCATAACCGTACTGCTAGAGTTACCAAGAAACAGACACTAGCTAGCCCAGACCTAGGGTAAAACCAAAAATGACCTGTCTTAAAAAGCAGTAACAATAAGAGACCTCTAATGACACTGGGATTTACTCATAGATTATTGCCTTATTCAGCCATTGTTAGAGAGTCTTCCTCCTGCAACATGTGGGAACCAAACAGAGATCTTATGCTAGATCTTATGCAGAAATCTTGGAACGCAGAGCTCGAAATGAGATGTCCCCAATAAATCCCTCCCTTCAGAGTTCAAGGGAGCCCATGGAAGAGAAGGCAAGTGTGTGGGAGACAGAGGGTACAGAGGACACCAGAAGAGCAAGGCCCTCTAAAACAACAGAGCTGGGCTAATACGAACTCCCAGAGACCAAAGTATCGAGCACAGGGCCTGCAGGAGTCCTCTGCATATATGCTAAAGCTTTCAGTTTATGAGATTTCTTGATCTGTAAGTGACTGGATCTCTTTCTTGTAACTTCTCTTGGAGGGTCTTACATTTCTGTTGGCTTGGTTTGTCCAACTTCAATATGGAAGCATTTTGTTTTGTCTTTTTATATTTTATTTTGTTAAGATACAACATTAAAGAATAAACTTTTCACTTGTGACTGAAGATAGATAAATAGATAGATAGACAGACAAACTTTTCATTTATTCCTGAAAATAAATGATGAAATGAATGAATTATTTAAAAAAATCAAATGAAAGGGATTATATTGCTATTTGTGTGAAAAATTTTAACATATTTAGTAAGTTTCCCAAAAAAAATTATATAAACTATTAAGATTCTTTTTCTGCTGCACCATGAGATTTAAACTAAAGCAGTTTCTATAAGTACTCTTTCTTTTTCTGTTCACATCTTCATTCTGATGCCATTGTCAATGTGCACAGGTTTGTGTCTCCCATGTTATTTCTGGCACAACCACTACTACTCTCTCCGTGTTCTTCTTGACATAGGTTGTCTTGACAATTAACATGCATTTATTTTTCTGATTTAAAATTATATTTATGATTCTTAATTAAGAAATTATCTTGAAATTTGCTTTAAAATTAAATTATTTTAGGAAAATTTGGCAAGAAATTTTATTGTTATTTCTAGTCACATAGTAGGAGTTTCCTCAAACACGAAAAAACAATTTAGGCCATAAAACACAAATTCACCCCATGCAAATTCACACTACAGAAATTCTGGGAAGTACAACCTCAGTTGTTTCAGAAGGACACATCTTCTGTAGTTGTGACTATCTAGGTATTTAAATCATGTATCCTAATGATTTTCTCTCACATTCCCACAAGTTAATTTGATACTCAGACCTCATGTTATCTTCTTCAGCTTCACCTAGTCCTTGTGCCTTTCCTTTACCTATACCCAATAAGGTTATCTTTTAAGGATTCTGATTTCTTCATATCAAATGGAACATGTTATTTTGTAATATTTCTATTTCTGAGTCTGGTTCATTTGCCTTAACTTGATGATGTCCAGCCCATTCATTTAACTGCAAAGGGCATGATTTTATTCTCTTTTCTACTTAAGAAAAGTCTGTGTGTGTGTGTGTGTGTGTGTGTGTGTGTGTGTGTATGTGTGTTGTATGTTGTGAGTATAGAAGTAAAGTTTAAATTATTTACTAGTATTTATATTATATTTAATTGGGTTGGCCATGTTAATCCCTAATCTGCCATTATAAATGAGCACACAGAGAAACCTGAAGGATTTTTAACAAGCCTTCACCTCTCCATCTTCTGATGTCCTCTTCAATTGCTTTCTTCAAGGACTTGAAGGTCTTGTCATACAGGTCTTTCATTTGCTAAGTTAGAGTTACCCCCAGGTATTTTATATTGTTTGTGGCTATTGTGAAGGGTGTTGTTACCCTAATTTCTTTCTTAGCCCATTTATCTTTTGTATAAAGAAGGGCTTCTGTTTTTTTTTTGTTTTTTTTTTTTCTAAATTGATATTGTATCCACCTACCTTGCTGAAGGTGTTTATCAGTTGTAGTAGTTCTCTGGTGGAATTTTTGGGGTCACTTATATATACTATCATATCATTCACAAGTAGGGAAATTTAATTTCTTCCCTTCCAATTTATATCCTCTTGATCTCCTTTGGTTGTTCTATTGCTCTAGCTACAACCTCAAGTACTATGTAAAAGATATGAGGAGAGTGGGCAACCTTGCCTTGTCCCTGATTTTAGAGGAAATGCTTTAAGTTTCTCTCCATTTAATTTGATGGTAGCTACAAAGGAGGAGTCTATAATGGCCGAGAGACACTTGAAGAAATGTTCATCATCCTTAATCACTAGATAAAGGCAACTCAAGATTCCATTTCACACCTGTGAGAATGGCTAAGATCAAAAACTCAAATGACAGCACATGCTGGCAAGGCTGTGGAGAAAGGGGAACATTCCTCCATTGCTGGTGGGAGTGCAAACTTGTACAACCACTGTGGAAATCAGTCTAGAGATATCTTAGAAAATTTGGAATAGCTCTACCTCAAGACCCAGCCATACAACTTCTGGGTATACGTGCAAATGATTCCTCACCAAACCACGAGGACATTTCCTCATCTATGTTCATGGCAGCTTTATTTGTAATAGCTAGAAACTAGAAACAACCCAGTAGTCCCTCGAGCAAGGAATGGATAAAAAACCAAACAAGCAAACAAACAACAACAACAACAACAACAAAAAACTGTGGTACATCTACACAATGGAATACTTCTGCTATCAGAAACAGGGAATCATGCAATTTGCAGCCAAATGGTTGGAACTAGAAAAGCTCATCCTGAGTGAGCTAACCCAGACTCAGAAGGATGCCCATGACATCTACTCACTTATAATTGTGTTTTAGCCATATAGTACAGGATAACTATCCTACAACCAACACACCAAAAGGAACAGGAATATAGACCTTGTTCCCTGTTAGTGGGACACTTTGCCCTAATAAAGTTGCCATATAGGCCCCCAGTGCAAGAGGAAGCTCTTAACACTCATATGATTGTTGAACTGAGGTGGGCTGATATGTAGGGGAAACCCACTCCAAAGGAGAAGGTGTAGGGGTTAGATAAATTAGATTTAGAAAATATATAGGAGTTTCTGATACTGTCTCTTAATTCGGGGCCTGAAGAGCATTATCAGCATGAAGTCAGGAAAAACAGGAAAGACTAATAGACTGAAAAACAAGGTTGAAGTCAGGAAAAACAGGAAAGACTCAATAGACTTGAAGAAACAAAGTATCTGGCCTGACATTGTTTTCAGCTGCTAAGTGGGCGGAGCCCAAATTAAGCTGAAACAGAGTTCCTCCTATTTAAGGACAGTGCATGGAGCCCAGAAGAGGCCCCTGATGTTAGAGAGCTCCAAGAGTCCTGCTGAAAAAAGTGATGGCCATCATTTGATGGCCAGATTTCCCTGAAGCAGAAAGAAGCTGGTAAGCAAAGAAAGCCTGAGCAAGACACCAAAAGGCCAAGGACTAAACCCTGTGGCTCAGCTTTTGCCTAGAGGGGTTTGATCTGTCCGATCAGTGGCCTAAAGGAAACGGTGCCTGGCTTTAAGGACTGAGGCAGAGCAGCTGAGTTCCTGATTCAAAAGAAGTAAGTTGGCCTGCAGACGGCTGGGGTCTCCCACAGAGAAGAAAGCATGAAGCCTTATTTAAGGTGAGACTGCAATAACCAACTTACCCTGACGAACCTGCATCTGAGAGATCCAGAAAAAGGACTGCTAAGTGCGTTAAAGAATCTACAACAAAGACTGTGTTCCTGACGACTGAGGACCTGCCCCAGAGACTGTATCATTCTAAAAGGTTATGAAAGTAGTTGTTATAATTATCAATAGGTTTAGTGGATAGGTTAAAGGGGTTGTAGGAATTTATAGGATTAATAGTTAAGAAATTGTTGGTGTTTGTTATAAGTGAATTTAGTAATAAATAAATAAGTGTTAAATAATAATTTAAAAGATCGGTTACAAGAAGGATAGGAGGGAGAGGAGGGGAGAGGGTGGGCCTTGGACGTGTGGAGAGAGGGGACTATGATGGAGATGTAACTTGAAGTAATAAATAAACAAAAACAAACACAACAACAACAACAAAAGCCTTCACTTGATCAATCTTGGCCCATCTGAGCTAGCTCATGGACCTTCTTCCATCTCTAAGCCATGGTGTGTGTCTTCCTTCCTGTTCCTCTTCTGCTCTTTTTCTCTTCTACTCAAGATGCTCTCTGTCTGTCCCAGAAGCCCATGAACCTTTGCCCTGCCTACCTTTCTCTCTCCTCAATCACAGACCTTGGCATTGTAATAAGGCCAAACAGAGACAATTATTAGAAAGCAAGGTAACACAGCATTACTTGATGTACAGTAAACAGGGCTCTGGGAGCAAGTAAATTAATATTTAGAATGCAAAGCATCACCCCATCAGGTGAATGTATGGATTGTGTGTGTTTGTGAGTATGCATGATGTGTGAAGTGTGTGTGTGCCTGTGCATGTGTGTGTGTAGGCATGCATAGTGTGTGAAGTGCATATGTGCAAAGTATGTGTGAATGTGCAGGGGAGTATATGTGTGTGTGTGTGACTGAGTATTTGTGTATTGAGTGTGTAAACATGTAGGTATATCTGTGTGGAATGTGTGTGTAGTTTAAGAGTAAGTATGTATATGTGTGTGAATGTGGAATGTGTATGTTTGAGACAAAGAGTGTGAGTGTGTGCACCATGTTTTCTTTCTCCATTGATTCATAGATGGATATTTAATGTTCTTTATACATATTATTTATGAATGTAAAGTCTAGATCACATAAGCAATTTAAATACAGTAATAATGCCTAGTGAAATAGAAGCAGACATTAAAAATCTCTAAACCAATTTCTGCCTATTATGAATGAACCTTCTATGAACACAGTTGAGCAAGTGTCCTAATGGTAGGATGGAGTGTTCTTTGGGTATATGCCCAGAAGTGTTATAGCTGAGTTTTGAGTTATACCAATTCCCAATTTTTCTAGGGAACTACCAGATTGATTTCTGAAGTGACTGTACAAGTAAGTTAACTATTTCATAATAATACCAAAATATTAATTTGCAACTGATGTTTACAGAGAATTTTTTAAATTCTGCCTATATCAATATAATAATAATTTATTATAGATTAAACAGATTTCAAAAGTAATTGAGAATAATTGTTACTAATCTTGAGAGAATAATATGACATAGTTTCCTGTATTAAAAATATACTTTTCAGAAGTTGAAGAAAATTAGCAAAAAAGCTAAATTAGAAGGAGAAAAGATAAAATAAATATCTGAATGAAGTAATGAAGTAAGTAAATAAAGACAGGATCTGAAGGAGTGATAAAGAGGATCAATGGAGCCAAAAGTTGCCATATAAAAAGATAGAAACACCCTCAGCAAACTCAAAGAAGGAAGACCCAAATAGTATTAGAATTAAGAACACACATGGAAACCAGGTGCTACTGGTCTGGTGACTCACAAGGGGAAGTTTGAAAGCACTGTGCACTACTGAATCTTTGAGCACATCATTGTCATTGCATGTGATTTCTTTGTAAATTCTATTACAAGACACGTGTGCCAGTGATTCATCTACAAAATGTTTATAATGTCTGGTCCTTTTTCTCCAGACCTAGCAGAGAAGTCAACTGCTCTCATAAGAAGCAACTTATGTTCAATGGCTGAAGTGTGCTCATTTCTCCTTCCTTAAGGTTTATTAGAAAGAAATAACCAACCATAGGCTTTTATGTAACCATGGTGCCCATATACACGTGAGATTCTTAATATGGGCTTTGATTCAACAGTACTCAAACAACATAGAAGTTCCTTTCATGAGTTTCATTTGAGAAACAACATGCCCCACTTAGTGCATTTATAGCCTCCATGAGTGTTGTTTGCTGAGGAAGTGTTGGTGTTCATTCCAATTCCCTTCCTTTTAAAACATTAAAAAAAAACAAAACAAAAATAACATATTCCACTGCCCTCATCATAATTTCATTTCCCATTAACAGTCACCTTTACATTGTTTACATTTTTATGTTTATTTATTAATTCAGGATACATCTCCATCATAGTACCCTCTTTCCACCCCTCCCAGTCCCACCCTCCCACCCTCTACCTCCTATCCCTTCCATCCCACTCCTCTGGAGTGGAGTGTCCCTACATATCAGTCCTTCACCCCAGATCAGCAGTCATATGGGGGCCAAGAGCGTCCTGTCCTCATACATTGGGGCATACAAGGAAGCACCACTAGGGCAAAGTGTTTCATAGACAGGTAAAAAAGTCTATGTTCCTGTGCCCTTTGGTGCATTGGTTGTTGTATAGTTATCCTGTACTATATGGCTGAAATCCCACTATAATGAGTAGATGCCATGTGCATCCTTCTGGGTCTGGATTAGCTCACTCAGGATGAGCTTCTTTAGTTCCATCCATTTGGCTGCAAATTGCATGATTTCGTTGTTTCTGATAGCTGAGTAGTATTCCATTGTATAGATGTACCACAGTTTTTTAATCCATTCTTCAGTTGAGGGACATCTGGGTTGTTTCCAGTTTCTAGCTATTCCAAATAAGGGTGCTATAAACATAGATAAGGAAACTTCCTTGTGATTTGGTGAGGAATCATTTGGATGTATACCCAAAAGAGGTATGGCTGGGTCCCGAGGCAGAGCTATTCCAAGTTTTCTAAGATATCGCCAGACTGACCTTCATAGTGGTTGCACAAGTCTGCATTTCCACCAGCAATGGAGGAGAGTTCCCCATTCTCCACACCCTTGCCAACATGTGCTGTCATTTGAGCTTTGATATTAGCCATTCTGACAGGTGTGAGATCGAATCTCACAGTCATCTTGAGTTGCATTTCTCAGATGATTAAGGATGCTGAGCATTTCTTCAAGTGTCTCTCAGCCATTAGGAATTCCTCCTTTGTGGATTCTGTTTAGCTCTGAAAAGTCTCCCAACCAGAAAAAGCCCAGGGCCAGATGGTTTCAGCACAGAATTCTACCATAACTTCAAAGCAATACTTTCAAACTCTTCCACAAAAATAGAATTAGAAAGAACACTGCCAAACTCATTCTATGAGGCCACAGTTACCCTGATTCCTAAACCACACAAAGACCCAACAATTAAAGAGAACTTCAGACCAATCTCAATCATGAACATAGATGCAAAAATACTTAAAAAATACTGGCAAACTTAATCACAGTTACCCTGATTTCTAAACCACACAAAGACCCAACAATTAAAGAGAACTTCAGACCAATCTCAATCATGAACATAGATGCAAAAATACTTAAAAAATACTGCTATCAAGTTTGTGTAACAGAGATTACATAAACTTGATAGCAGCTTAAAGGTTTTTTTGTTTTTTGGTTTTTTTTGTAGAGGTATAGGCTATTTCCATGGTTTGGCATTAAAAAGCAGGTAACAAGTTTAAAACACTGTAAATAAATTAAAGGTGACGGCTGTTCAACCTGGTTTTACAAACCTCCAAGAGTTGAAAAAACTTAGAGCTAAGGTAAAATAATGCATGGTGTTAGCCCATGC
>CAJQZJ010033849.1:5270445-5289371 GCA_907164525.1 Lophiomys imhausi
AATAAATAAATAAATAAATAAATAAATAAATAAATAAATAAATAAATAAATGTTTAAAAAAAAAAGATACATCAAAATCTTACTTATTTCAATCAAATCCGCAAGTCCCAGTTGAAAAATTACATTACCAAAAAGAATTTGTGTTTCATGGGAAACACTAACAAATGTGCAAAGTATAAAAATGCCACAAGTTATAAACTCTCACAGATTTTCAACTTTCAACTTAAGGCATTTCCCAGAGAATATATATATATATATATATATACATATATATATATATATATTTTAAAGCATTGATGATGCAATATTGGAGACCCGTGCTGTGGAAAGTTGCAGTCCACTATGTCCAGGCAGTTCTCAGAGCTAGGCACAAAATGGAGGACTCCCTTCCGCTCTAAAGAGGCTTCCTATTCTCTGCCTGGTCTTATTTGGAAGATGTCCCTGAGCTGGATGCCTGACTTACCTTAAATGTAACCTTTGGCATAGTTCCTGCAAGCCCTCTCCCTCTGCTACCTAATGCAAATGAAGTACACTGTGAATACCTCTCAAGCTACCTCTGGCTGCTTCCTTTTTCCTATATATTCCCCTCACCCTGAAATAAAACTGAGCTGCCTCACTGAAGCTGATTCAGGAAGTTTGTCATTCTGTCCTGCTCATGGGCCTTCTGAACCCTGCCCCCCACCTCTGATTCTCTCTTCCTCAGGGACTGGTGGCCAACAGCCCCAGAGAAAGAGAGGACAGCCACAATGCAATCATGGATAATGTTTCTTAAATCCTCCTCCTCTTCTTCCTCCTTCTGTGTTCCTCCCAGGCAATTTAGCAACTTTTCTTTCTGGAGATGCATAGTGAGAGAATCTTAATGCCCTGGGGCAGTGGTTATGCAAATCCCTAACACCTTAGCAACCTAACTTTGTGATAAACTCTCCTGCATATACCACTTTAGTGAGAAACTGCCATCCACAGTGACTTGTTCACACACACCTCCTCTTCTTCCCCCACAACTGAGGTAGTTAATGCATAAAATGTTACCACAGATAGTAAGAATCCCCAAGAGCATCAATGACTAGCAGAAGAAATGAAACATGGTATTTTATCACATGCAAGCATGGTGGCTCTAAGATAGTGTAAGATTACCACTGACTGATAGTCCATAATCACTATTGTCATAAACCATGAAGGAGGAGTAATTGTTTATATTTTAATTTGCCTCATTGAGAAAGTGTAATATAAATAGTTATATTCTATATTTTGATAAAAATGTATTTGAGTTGTCAGTGTTAATATCTGATTATAATGAAATTATAATGGGTCATAAGAATAAAAAATTGTTAACTAGTTATTTCTTTATCACCAATAAAATATTTTATAAATTTTCTTTTTCATGAGACCATATATTATAGAAAAATAAAAATAATTATAGTAATTTATGTTTATGTTACTTTTATACTTACAATCAATTAAATTACATGGAATTTTAAAACCGAGGAATGCATTACTTAATATAAGCCCAAATTTAGTAGGTATCTGTGAACAACAGCAGAGCTTAAAATAACTATCTCTTGTGATAAATTGGTTGTTTTCAATAGATGTTTGGAAGAATCACTTTATGCAAATAATCTGTTGTGAGGTAGTCAATTTCCTACCATGTCATTTCAAAAGTGGCTTTATTTCACTTTCCCATGCAACACAATCCTATGCTATCATTTTCTATTTAGTCTGTTTATTGTGCATGCTAGATGAACTGGTCATATGTATTAAAGGGGCTAGGAGTGTATACCCTCTTTCTAAAGTATCCTCTGCAGAAAAGCATTTCATTGGAGGTGTCTGTTCACTTAGCAGGGGTCTATTCACCTAGCAGGGGTGCTGGAGGTTTTGTTATATTCACACCTGTAGGAATCATATCTGTTTGCTATCTTACACTAAAATACCTACACTTGTATTTTACAGAAAATGCTTAGAGGAAACACAATCACAGTGAAAATCAGATACACTGAGCTACTCTTCACCAGCAAGCACACTGTCCCTTACATCTAAACTTCTGCATATGCAGCAATGGTTTGTAGCGCCAATTTGAGTGCTGTGCTATTCACAATTGATGTTTGAGGATTTCATTGCTTTACAAATTCTGCTTTTGTTTTACTAGTCTGTTTGGGCAATATGGTCTCAACTTCCTCATTCAGGAAGGGGGAAAAATGTAGGTCAAATGATCTGAGAAAGCCCACATTGTTTTCACTCTGCTGCATTCCTGGGCTTGTTCTCCTCGAGTACCACCTGCACAGAGTGGAACACCTGAGACCTCAGCATCTCCTGAGCTTTCATTGCATTGATTGTCTTTCCCAGATTTCTCTCTTTGTCACTTTGTTTATGTAGACGGCAACTGCTTAGAGCAGTGTGGAAGTCAAAGAATCTAGGGTTTTCATCATGACTTTTGGGCATTTCCATTTTTTCATAGGGACATGGGGTTGGGATTGAAATTTCCCTGTAGTTTATATCATTGCTGCCAGAACTACTCAGTCTGTCCCAGTGCATATGTATTCAATAGAATGTGAATGTCTTATTCCCCCTTGAGAAACACTACTTTGCATTCATGATTACCATTCTTTTGAACTTCATCATTTATTCCTGTTTGTTAAATTTTTATATAAGATTAAAAGGAAATTTCCTTTCTATTTAGTGAATAGTATTATGAAACTGAAAAATCTAGGGGTATTATGTGTAACAACTAGATGAAAAATCTCATATACTTGTAAATGTTATATGTAGTAGGTCCTGAATAACTAAATTCCCAAGGCAATGTAAAAATGAACCTTTTCAATATGAAAAATGTAGCCTAAAAGGCATACATATTATCAGAGTCAGTATGAAAAGACTCATCTTCCAGATGCCTGGCATTGTCCTTCAGAGTTCCTTTTGTGCACTTTCATTCAGTCTAATCCTAATGGCTTCTATTCTGGACGCTAAAGATGGCTCTTGAGACTTTTATGGTCATTTCTAGGACATATTTCTCCCATTCATGTACAAGTTTTAATCCTGGAAATGTATGAAGTCTTTAAAATATTGTTCTTCCTTCTCTAAGTATTCTTTGGCTTGTTTTATTTATCTTTTATTTTTTTTTTTGTTCTTTCCTTGAAGTTCTCTGTATATTTAGTTTTTTTGAAACAAAGTTTCTCTGTGTAACCCTGTTTGTCCTAGAACTCCTAGGCTTCCAATTCAGACATCCTTGACCTCTCCATCCTGAATGCTAAGGTTAAAGATGTGGGCCACCATGCCTGGCATCTGGCCTTAAAATATTAAGATATAAGAAATCTTTTTCATTGAAATAAAATACTGATACTATTATGAAGAAAGTCAGCCTTCAATTATTAAGATATTGTAGTTTTAACACAACAGTCATTTCTGACTCGTGAATTAAATTCTAAATACCGGAAATATCATTGTGATTCTTAAGTGGTCACTAAGTCAACTTAAGTTGTATATGTGTGCAAATATTCTAAAGATTCATTTTGATACATCTCATTGTTCCAGAAAGTTCTCAGACTGTCAGTGCAATATGGGAAGTAAAAACCACATAATAACACCTCAAAATCTTAAAATGTCTCAGTTATTCTTTTAAACAGAAATTTTAGGCAAAACCCATTTACCTCTTACCTCTGATTCTCTCTCTCTCTCTCTCTCTCTCTCTCTCTCTCTCTCTCTCTGTGTGTGTGTGTGTGTGTGTGTGTGTGTGTAATGGTTAGTTGTTCAGGAATTTTTCTTTTGTTTCTGCTGAGTCACTAATTTTGCTTCTCTGTCCCCAAGTGCCACTCAGCATAAAAGTTACTAGTGTAGTTGAGAAAGCTCTGTGAGCTGTCAAGCGGAGGAAACCATTTCCCTAAGAGAAACAACGTCCTGGCTTGCATTAGCTTCCTGCGAAGGAAGCTTCCTTGCACCCAAGGCATCATATCAGCTTTGCCTGAGAAGCAGGTTGCTCACAAGAGTGGGGACTTCTCAGCTGGCTGGTGATGCTTTCTGGCGCCTGGCTGGCTTGACCCACTGCAGTTCCCCCTTCGCGAAGGACCCAGATCCCTACAGAACCGGCACGGAGTTACTTTCCCTTCCAGGAGGCTGAAGGAGCAATGGTTTGTGGCGTTCTCTTTTGGGGCTGTTTCTCTATCCTGTTAACCGTGTCTTACTCGTAATAGATGTGATTTCTGTGAGCGACGGAGGGGTTTGCGGAGGCCTCGGTGATTAATAGCGAATTCCCATCGGCGGGCATCTCTCTGCCCCTCTTGCGTGATGTAAGATCAGACGTACCCTGCATCGAAAAGTCCAGATACACAGCGCCTGGCTGGCGCTCGCACGCTCTCCTCAGGCGCGCTTTCGCACACCTTCCATATCCTGCTCCTGGCAGAGCACAGAGGACTGGCTGGACCCACCGACCAGGGATTTCCAGTGACATTTGTAAATGACGCGGTTCCGTTCCAGGCTGCCAGCCGCCGCGGCCCGGCCGAGGGTGCCGCCAAGCAGTCTGCAGCACAGGCTCACCGGGAAGATCACCATGTCCCAATTGCTCCTCGCCATCCTCACTCTCTCGGGATTATTGCCTAAAGCCGAGGTGCTGATTGTGGGAGCTGACCAAGGTAAGGGCCACGACCCCCCCCCCCCCCGCCCTTCCTCCCGGTTTCCTCCGTCTGCTTTCTTGCGGGGTGATGCTGGAAGACAGCTGAGTGTGAAACTTAAGTCCTTGGCAGCTCCGCTCCCGGGACCCTCTGGCCACTGTGCGCTATTCTCCTGAGGGGAGAGGGTTATTGGAAGGTTTCTGAACTAGATGTCTGAGTGTTCCGCACCCCCACATTTTATCCTTGGTCACTTTTAGGTCCTGAATTTGAATGTTCCCTTTCCCCCGGGAACATTTGGACTTGGCTGTGGCTTCTGCCCGGGCACCCCAAGTGCTGCAGATATTGGATCAGAATTCGCATTTCTTTGAGATTCCCTTTGGCGCTGGCTTTCAGCTGAGAGCTTTAGCCTCATGATTCTCGGCCATAGACAATTACTCTCCTAACTTAGCTCCTGGTTAACTTCCTCAGCTGTGCATCTGGGGAGAGGTGTCATAGCTCACTGCCTCCCAGAGTGTGTCTCTGTCGCCTTTTGTGGGGCTGATTGGGTTGGCTAGCCAGCAGAGAAGCACTGAGGGCTTTTCTGATAGGAAAAGTCTTCGACCCAGCACCAGGCAGGGTACCTTGATTGCCTTATTAACTGGAGAGGCCGCCTCTGTCTAGCCTGGCACTTCGCGCTCGCTCCTCCCCAAGCAGCTGGGAATGGTAGAAGTTCAGAGGGGAATGGTTATGGGGAACCCAGAGAGAAGGTAGGGGATGTAAACCAAGGTTCTGAAACTTTTGACCTGGAAATCCACAATTACTCTTGTCATCAGTTTGCTGTCATTGACCAGGATATGTAGACTATAGGGGAAAGGGGAAAATCACAGCATAGGAATATTTACACACTGCCGCCAGCTTGGAAGGGTTAACTACTTAAAGAAAAATTAGAAGGCTTATAAATCCTGAACTGTGATCATACTGACCATACAGTTCAGATTTTTAACCTAATTAAGAAAGAGAAAAACAAACAAACAAAATTTAGAAATCCCAAATATACAGATGCCAGTGCCAAGCAAATAGCCAAGGTCTTCCATTGTGAGATTAAGTGAAAGGAATTATGAATTGACTGCAAACTAGTTCCGTTATAGGGCAGCACAGGACGGGAGTAATGGTCCTATGTACCTACTCTTTGCAGCCAATCCTAAACCAAGCAGGCTCACACACATCATCTCCAGGGTTAGTACTGCTGATGCACTGCCGAATCATACAGCTTCTACACTTGCTTAAGTTGCCTTGAAGTTGCTGTGGAAGAGTTGAAAACAGTTGAGATAAAATGGAAGCATGTAGCTTTCGCTTGAAATGACGGTGGCTTTGATCTGGCACAGTGGCTCCTCAATCTTCCTTAGCAAGGACCTTTGAAGTTGGGCTGGAGAAGATGAACAGATGAAGCTCTTTAGCCCAGTATGCTGGCAAAGCAGGCGGCAGGCAGGCTGTTGGTACTGTGTTCCCTCTGAAGAGAGACCGATGTCCCCACCCCAGTCTGACCTCATCCTGAGGCCAGTGCTTTGTGTGTTTCTGTAGAATACTGATGCTACTACCTGAGAGGAATGATTGAACATCGGGAGGGAATTTTGTGCACAATAAAAAGTTAAATATAAATCAGTTTTCTCAAGAGACAAGAAATTAACATAAAGGATGGTATTTGGTGTCTAGCTCCACACAAGAGAGTAACGTCTAAGGCATCTAAGGTTACATGAGAAATAATTGTTAGTTTTCATGATTTAGTTGAATGTAAATTATATGCTGAAAAAATATCAGAGGTATTTTGTCATAGAATGCAAGCATATATGGTTGCAGATCAACACTTAACTTCCATTGCATCCAATCCAACTCTCCAAACTTAGAATACAGTTAAAACTCTAAAGCTGGCTCTCAGAATTGAAAGAGTTGCCATATATATGTGAGATTCAATCGACTTAAGTGGAAGGAATTGACTGCAAACTAGTTCCGTTATAGGGCAGCACAACTGCCCTATATGGGGAGAAAAAGAGGAGGGAGAGAGGAAGGGATTGAGAAAGGGAGGGAGGGAGGGAAAGAAAGAATCTTGTTAAAAGTTTAAAATGAGAATGTGGCTGCATTACCACAGATGTCCCCCACTGAGATGCTGACAGTCAAAACGTGGCATACAAACCAAAGCAAGGTTAATGAGATGTAGCTGCCTTTAAGCCAGTGTCAGTGGTAATGGCCCTTGAAGAAGAGAATATACGTGTGAAAACCCTGGTGAAGTTAGTAGTGTAAATGTGAATTTTGTGCCTCAAAGTCTGAGACCATGTCTGGGTTCTCCAGTTAGTGGTAAAGGCAGCTTCTCACTCTTATGTGAGCTGTTTGTGTTATTCTCTACTGTGGTGTCCCTGTGAAGTCTGTGAGCAGAAGCTAAACACTTTTACTAGCTGGAAAAAAAAAAAAAAAGCCAGAACCAAAACCAAAACAAACAAAAGAAAAAAACCAAAAAAAGACAAAAAACATACTTGAAACTCATTTATATAGTTATTTTTAATTCATAGGTATCTACTTGTCCTTTGATTACAAGTGGTTTGCCTAGTTTATATTGATTTTTATACCATCAAACTAATGTATATGGCAGTTCTTATTAGATTCCATTACGTCTGAAAAAAGAAATGTCTTTATAACTTTTAACAGCCAAACGGAGGATAAATCAAATTCATTTAGAATCTGTTCATTTGTCATTTGACGATGTCATATCATATCAAAGTACTGCTAGCTAATGATGAAGACTTAAAAGGAAGTATGTTTTAAATTGTCAAATTTTCTGAAAAGAAAAGGATGTGGGAGATCCAAGACAGGTTTAAAACCTTGAGTCTGATAAGGTGTTTGGACACATTTCCAGTTAACTAATGTTTATGCTGCTTTTGTCCTTCCATTGAGTTTGTTCAAAACCATTGCAAGACAACAATTGCACGTATACTAACTACAATGTTAATATTCTTTCTCTTAAGTGAATGTACTGCAATTTATATCACTGTGAAATTCGTATCTCATTTGATAAAATGTGCAGGTTTTGTTTAGAAGAAGTCTCTAAACTTTGGGTCAGTTTCATCCCACACTTTAAAACATAAATTTAAGTAAGAAAAAGAAGGAAAAAGTAAATATGCTAGAACAAAAATAAAGAATTCAATAAAAGCAGCAAAAAGGAGGAAATGTGCTGATTACAGGAGGCATTAAACTATCTTTAGTAAAAATAGTAATTTCTTACATACTTTGTCTTTAAATTTCATAATGAATAGCCTATGAAAATTCTTGTAGTATAAAGATAGTTCCAGAGTTACCCTGTACGTACTTTATGCCTGTAAGAACAGAATACATACTACTGTCTCAGAAAATGTAAGTACTAACTACTCTAGAGTTGTTAAGATGGGGGTTGTTTTTCAATAAGTGTGAAAGAAATCTTATGGTTGCTTCTGGGTAGGGTCATTAGTAGATTCTTAGAAATGAAATGGCCTTTATAAATGCTACTTGTCCGTAAATGTAGAGGTGTACAGAGACTTTTTGTGCACGTGCTTCCATATTATCCATTAATACTTCCATAATAATAAAGTACTTGTTAGTGACTTTTTCCATCTTCTGTCAGAGCCTATGTCACAGCATAAAACTCCCTGTAACTCATGTAAAACTCATGTAAAACTCATGTAAAACTCCCTGTAAATCATGTAAACTCATGTAAAACTCCCTGTAACACATGTAAAACTCCCTGTAACTCATGTAAACTCATGTAAAACTCCCTGGCATAAACATGAGGTTTTCTTTCTTTCTTTTTTTTTTTTTTTAAGGAAATGAAATGCTATAGGACCTCTGCATCTTCTCTCTATTCCATACTAGAGTATGACCTTTATTCTAATAATGTCAGTGGGTTTGTTTCTGCAGCTACTTTTTATGTCTTATATAAAATACACCCCTGTCTTCAACTATTTCCTGGTTATAGGGAGTCTGTGTGGGGAAAAAGTGCCAGTCAGACTCAGGGAGAGATTGCTCTCTCTTCTATGACTGTCTGTCAAAACAATTGCTGTACACAGGAAACAC
Organism: Lophiomys imhausi; assembly: GCA_907164525.1. Lineage (NCBI taxonomy): Eukaryota > Metazoa > Chordata > Mammalia > Rodentia > Muridae > Lophiomys > Lophiomys imhausi. The sequence goes on from CAJQZJ010033849.1 coordinate 5,279,121, forward strand.
TTGTCTTCATTCCAGATAGATACATTCAAAGAAAGTAGAGTTAATACGAAACATTATACATGCTTGTACCAATGTGATATCTCTAGTCAAACCAATGCAGTAGCAAGTATGTCCTACCCTCACGTGAAATTTGTATATACATATCTTTCTTAAAAAGACAGCTTTAGTTCAAAGACCATAAAACACCACTATGGCCTCAACATTAGAGACACTGTTTATTAAGTCAAAGCTTTTATTTTTGTGTCTGTAGATAAAATGTCTATTCTTGTGATTAGCGTCTTCCTGAGAAACAAAAACAAAAAAGTGAAATGAAAAACTGCTGAAATATTTCTTGACCATTAGCAAGCAGAGCTCTAATGAGTTTCCATATGGCTAATAATTTGTTTTCACACAATCCAAAAGTGGAAGACACAAATGTCAAAGTGCTTTTGCCCCTGTTTAGAATTTTTGAGGCAGCGACTGAAGCCAGAGTCCCACTCACATTGACTCTGTGCTCTCACTGAGCCCCACCCAGAGTGAGCAATTGCCTGTGAAAGGCTGTAGCGGTTATGCCTCAAAGTCTGGCTGCTGAGATGGATTTTAGTGGCTGGCATAGCATTGACGACTACAAGCACAAAAACGGTCTCAGAATGAGTTAGCCAGAAGGGACCATTGGCTGTGTTTGTATCAGAAACAATTCGACTTTACATGGAAGGCATTCCTTAGGTTTTCCACAGACGTCTAGCTTGCCCAATTTAGTCTGAGAATAATGACAAATGTAACATATGCAGCTCAATATACTAAAAAGCAAATACAAAGTTTTGTTTTTACTTTTTGGAAAGAAGACAAAATTAGTCTAGCCAGCCAATCCTGAAAGCGTGAAGCAACACGTTTCCCTGCTTCTACTTACCCCATGTTTACCCCAGAGGCATGGAGATTAAACTCTTAAGTACCAGTCTGGGGAAAATATCCTAATAGTTAAATAGTAAACAATATCAGCTACAGACATATCTGTAGGGTTTACTTAAAATTAGTATTGGTCTAATTCCTATGTGTGCCAATTTATATTTACCTAACTAATTTATAAGAGGTATCGTGCCCACATGATAGTATCAAGTCGTTGGTCTCAGTTTATATACTCTCCTATCTAAGTAACTACAGTGATTATACAACTGAGCCCTCCATATCAGAGGAAGATTACTGCACCCTCCAGAAGACCCCATCATACATCAGAAGAAATGACCCGCAAAATATACATGCTTTCTTCTATTGGATGGATTTCTTCCATAAACTGTCTGCCCAAGTTTAGAGTTGTATTTTCTCCTAATGAATGGTTTGGTAGCCTCTCCTGTCTCCCCTGGTAAAACTACGTGGTCAAGTTAGAAAATGTGTATTATTTATTGCACCACTCTGAGTTCAAGAGATCATAAAATACTATTCTCTATCTCTCCTCTTCCTCCTCTTTCCCTTACTATTCTTCCTACTATCCCTCCTTTCTTCCTTCTCTTTCTTTATACACTATCGGTTTAGTCTCTCTCCATATAAACACAATTTGAGTTTTCTGAGCAAACTAGATGATGGAATTAACTTATTCCTATATTAGGATTAAAATTCTTAGATAAGAGTCGTAGGATCCAGTTGTCAAATAAAGGATACTTTAACAACATCTTGGATTTCTTCTCAACTTTTCCCAAAATAGGTTTAAATAAATAACACGTTTCAGAGATAACTATCCTGTAGAACCAATGTTATTTTATTTGGTGTTTTCTTAACATTGACTCTTTTGTTTAATTATTATTGTATCAAGTTAAATATACTCATGTTATGAAAAATTTATTGATAAATGGATAATGTTATGTTGATACTCTTTAGAGTAGATGAAAATCCTTATGTTGGTATTTTGAGAAAGAACAGTTTTATATGCAGTTTCTTCTAACTTTAAGAAAGGAAAAGAAATAAAAACTGTGATAGAAGATAGGGCATATTGCCTTGCTAAGATAGCAGTGCTACATTTTAATCTCAGAGTGTATTCTTATTAACAGCCAGACATTTCCTGAGTTGCAATGCACCTCATTGTCCTGGCTGGCTTGGTCTTCAGACCAAAGACAGGTATTGTTGAAGCATGACCTCATTTTAGTGGAAATAATAAGTCTCTTCTTTAGGTAAGATCAAGGTTCCACAGTTTGTCCTGGTTTTGTTCTTACCTTCAATAAGATGGTCTTTCCTAACTTTCCATGTAGCATAGCCATCCCTCAACACTTCAAGACAGCTTAACTTTAGAAATATGAATGCATAATTTATTAAGAATTTTTCTACCGCTGAGTTTTTCTTTAATGACAATTTGTCATCTTATCATTTTCTTCTTACTGTGAGAAAAGAGCACAGAAAATGAGGGTAGGGAACAGACAAGAAGAGAAATGAAACTGAGTTGCGGATGCTTTGTGGGCTCCTATGATATTTTAAGACATTTGTAAAAAAGAAAAACCATAGGTATAATGCTTCAAACATAATCGTGTTTAGAATGGTACATTTTCTTTAGAATTTATGATGTATAAGCTAGGAAGGACAAAGAGTCTAAAAGAGTCACTGAAATTTTTGGTTATACCAATATATACTAATATTTGAAGTCAATTAGTGATTGAAGATAAAAACAATCTCAGACTTTTCCTAAAATATTACATTTTGTAAATGTTAAATCTGGGATTTCAGGATATCTAAAATATACTACACATTTCCCAAAGGCAGTGGTAATTATACCGGCTCAGCAGACCTTATCTTATGAGGTAAAGGCATTATGAATCCAGTAATTGTGATCGCTGGTCATCCACACTTTGGAGACATGTGCATGACATTGCAGACTCAGAAATCGAGCACAATTTTCATCATTTTATTATTATAATTATAAAGGCCACTTGGTCATCTGTGTAATACTGATGGATGAAAGTTCAATGGTGTACGAAGTTACATGTGGAAATAAAAGTGACTTTCTAGAATATTTAACTGGAAAAAAACTCAGGTACACTTTTGATCTCAAATGCTATTCTTGTGTCATATTTTCTTTTTTTTTTTAATTTACTAAGTAGTTCTGTCAGATATTTTGAAATGATTCATGGGAGCAAATAACTTATGCTACTTTTCTTTCAGCCCCCTTTCTTGGTTGTATTACTGTGAGGGCACAAGGCAAGAAAAAGCAAGGGGACATTATTTTACCTGTGTTTTAATCAGGGTGCCTATGATAATACCCCAAAGTTTTTAAAGAATTATACTCTAGTTGTTTATACAAAAAGAAATATTGCCAGATCCTTTCACCTTCTACAGTGGTACACAAAATAATAATGTAGAAAACGTTTTGGACCCCGAAGAGAATAACATAAATTCATATTACCACTGACTATAGGATTATCGTCCTGTAAATTGCTGATAGCAAGAAATCTATTGCATAATATGTATTGATCTTTTTACCCTTGTGAAAACATGTTGATTCTGAAAACAGTCCATAGGATTTGTAGTCATTCATTTCCTTACTGACTCATTCCACAAAACCGAGCAAAGTGGAGGTGAAACTGTTTAGATGTTGAGAATGAAGAAAATGGCCAGTGTAATGAGACAATGCAGCTCAGCCATGGGTGTCTACTATGAGAAGCAAGAAAGGACAGCCATGAAGCAGCCAACAAAGGAGATAAATAACAATTATGTTACATAGGAAAAAAAAGTAGCAGTGTGAAGTGATTAAGAAATGCTTTGGTAGTTATACTCATAGAAATTCTTTGAGACAATTGACATACCTCCTACAAACAAGTGACAAAGGAGAACATCCTCATTAGTGGAGAAAGAAGCTTTTCATGTAAATATTGAGAAAGGATCATTAGCATGTCTCTACAGTGGCATTCGTGTCAGCATGGATATGTGTTTACTACAGTAGGGAAATCAGATTAGGCCAGCTAGCTCAATGTCATTAGGAGAGAGGGGTGTGGGTTCAGCTTTGGTTACAATGTGTAGAAATTGGGGCTTATTCAGGGATGACAAGTATTTGGCAGATTTCACTTTCTGCTACAAAGGAGAGGAGACAGAGTTAAAATGTCATTAAAATTGTCGTGGGAGAGGTGGTGTTGGTTTGAAAGGAAATGGTAACAGTGAGATGAGTTCAAGAGAGAGCAGACTTTTTAGATCTTTGATTTAGGTGTATTTTTTTCGTAATAATGAATGCTGTGCTATTCCATACATATGGAGATGAATCATGTGGTGAAATGTCCATTCATAGATTTTAGAAGGAAATATTGATATTATAAACAACATAACAACTAGTTTCTGTGGCTTATGGATGGATACATTCCACTTTGGAATGCCTCTCACTGACTGGCACAACTTCTAATTCACTATGGTACATGGCACCAAATGATTGTGTTTGATCCTGTGACATGTCTTATCTTAATAATACCTTTGTACTTATATTTCAGAACTACCAATACCAATATTCTTCTAACTCCTTGTTTATATATACTGTATCTGGAATTCACAGAGGGCAACACAGCATTCTTTGACTATTATTTAAAACAATGTATTTAAAAACATTAAGAGGATTCTAAGTATTGGTAAATATACATCAGTTATTTTTTGTTACTTATACTCATGTAAACCATTGCAAAAGCATAAAGAGAGGGAATTGGCCCATAGAGCCACATTTGTGTTTTATTCTTGAAGAAAGCTTAAGTGTTGTTTTGTTTTGTTTGTTTGTTTGTTTTTTGTTTCAGCAGAAAGCTCCTGTTCTATTGTCCCTTAAACCTTTACATGATTGAGAAGAATTTCAACTGACAGTTATGTTCGTGGTTAGGAATATTCTATTAGGTTAGTAAATGCAAAAAACATAATGCAGTTACTACTCGCTGCACTCACGTTACTCTCTGAACATTTTTTTTTGAAAATTCTCAAGTTTTTAGAAAGGAAGAGAGGTGCTCATAGCAAATGATAAGCAATCTTCTAGAGAAGAAGTATGGCACTTGAATTTATGATGTACCGGTTTGCTACTTGATCCATCAGAGCTCATGGGTTTTCCTCCTAAGTTTATTCTTAATTGGTGCCAGTCTTGTTGTGATTTGCTAAAGCTAGAATGGCACAAGCAATACATACACTTAGTAGGCAACTGTGCAACTCAGGATTTTCAAGGAAAACCAGAAAACACATTTCATGTTTTCTTGTCTTTTGTTGGAGTTACAGAGGAACAAGGATGTAAGAGGAGCAGGAAGAGAAGGCATACAGATGTTATGAAATGTTATCACAAAGTTTTGCATCATGGAGGGTCTGTAAGAAAGAATCAAATGCATACGGTTGAGGGTGTTACTGTTCTTGTCACTGTTGCTACAGTTATGTCAGGTTCTAATGTATTGAAGATTGTTTGAGGGCTTTAGGATTATTCCTAAAAAAAAGTCTTTCAAGTTTGTGATTGCTCCTTTGTGTTCTCCTTCATTCTCTCTCTCTCTCTCTCTCTCTCTCTCTCTCTCTCTCTCTCCTCTTTTCTTCTCTACATCTCTACTATTCTCTACCTTGAGCAAAAGCTGTGGTTACTTTTAACAGTTTAAGTGGAAATGTGCAATTCAGAATACTACCCCTGTATCAGCTTAGCACCCCAAATATTTCACTCTTATAACTTAGAGATCACCTAAATGGAGAAGCAAGAGAGCAGGCTGGAGTTAAAGGCCACCTTTTTAGAGCAAGAACATTATGGGAAAAAAATCATCCTGAAAATACTTTGAGACTGTGAGTGGTGATGTATAAATACATGCTTGCATGCAGAGTTTCCAGCTTGGTGTCTCTGGACTTAAGAAAACGATCTACTAAGTAGACGGTACATTGAGATGAACTGATACAAACCTGAGAATATAAAGTTCAAAATATCTACATAAAATATTGAAGCTAAAGATCTTAACCAATCTCTTTGCTGTGTGAAGTATGTACATGTGAGTTTGGTAGACATTTTAAGTTCAGTTCATTTTTCATTCGTGTTGTCAAAAACCTCTTTTATAACTTGGATTTGAAAGTTCAGTGCTGAACTCAACACTCTGCCTTGATATAAGTTAAATATGAAGTATATAGCAAAAGTTTATTAAGTTTTAGAGTGACTGAACCAAATGAAATTTGAAGCTAGGAGATTCTGCATTAATATTTAATTTGGGGCTCTCTGTAAATCTGTTTGTTGTGCACTTCAGCAGAGGGGTGCCAGAAAGTTGGAAATAAATTAATCTGAGTAACTGAAAACAGCAGGAAGAAGGGTATCTTGTATATTGGTGAGTATGGGGTGTAATTTATGATCCCAGACTAGAACTCTGCAAACATCATATGAAGGTTGATGAGTCTGCAAACATCATATGAAGGTTGATGGGTACTTTATTTCTTTTGTAAAGACAATGTTGTAGAAAAAGATTCAAAACAAGTAGAAAGAACTTGCTTACATTTTAGGTAAGGCAGAAAAATAATTAGTAACTACATGCTCAGAAAAAAATGTTGTGTAGGTAAGGAAACTTTACTTTCTTGGAACAGGGCTTAAACTTTTTATATGGAGCCAGGGGGAATAATAATAATAATAATAAACCCAGCCAGATAACAGTTCAGTTGGAGAGACACCCAAGAAATCTAAGGGTAGCAAAGAAGTAACTTAAGTAAAAACAGGTTTTTCAGGGACTGAATCTACTCAAACTTACAAAGAATTTGGAGTGTACATCTGCCTAAGAGGATTACAAAAGAAGAACAGTGGCTCCATGGTGATGTCACACTCTGGGCTTGAGAACTAGCACACATGAGCATAGAATCTCATCTATAATGAGAATAATGGTGTTTCCTCAAAGAGTAAGATCTCATTTGAACCTGAGGAAGTTATCCTGCTGGTCCCATCTTTCTGCAGGCAACAGAAAGCGACTGGCAGAGTTCCTTCAGTATTTTTAGAGACAGAAATAATTTTGGGTGTGGCTACCAAGAACTCCAGACTTAAAGACAAAGGCTGTTGAAATCTTTCTGCTCTCCTCTTGGGCATGCTTCACCAACACATAAGATTTCTGGTCAGAAGGGGCTGTGGGTGCCATGTGTACAGGAAGTTATACCTAACAGTCCAAACACGTAACAAGTGATACCATAGAAACCAGAGGAGATGGACCTTTGGGCAGTTAAAGAGGGTCTAGGATTTTGGATAGTTATGTGTATATAAGTCCCTATGTTTTAAATGTTTGCTTATGTAGATGTAATTCAACACACATACACAAACACACACTACAAATAACATTGTTGGTGGCAAGACAAACAATGGTGGAGTCAATGCTGAGACAGACAGGCTGTGAGGCTCTACAGGTCCTCAACATTAGAGAGCAGAGTGCTGAGCTGAGCCAGAAAGTAAATGTTGCAGATTATAGTTCTACTACAGAGCCTAGCATAACATGCTGAAATGAATGTTACTGCTGTAGGGCTTGGGTTTGCCAAGAAGAATATCAAAGAATGCATTCAGAGAAGATGGCTTAGTCAATAAAGGATTTAAGTTTAGATCCCTAGCTCCCATATAAGATCTGGGTCCCATGGTTCATATCTGCAAGCTCAGCACTCTGGAAGCAGAGACAGATGGATCCCAGGAGCCCACAGGTCAGCCAGTCTAGATGAATCAGTAAACACAAGTTCGGAGACTGTATCTCCAAAACTAAGGTGGAGAGTGACCAGAGTCACTGATGTTGACCACTTGCACCCACACTAGAACACAAACAAGCATGTACATCTGAGTGCACATGCACACATGCAAGAACACTCTAAAATACTTACACACACACACACACACACACACACACACACACACACACACACAGTAAAGTTCAATAGAAAAGTACCATGTTCTTCATTAACACCTTCTCCTTTGCTAGACATAAAGCAGAAAAAAGGGAGAGAAAGTGGAAGAAAAAATGTTCTGAATAATCCAGAGGGGATTTATGATATTAGACCCAATTATGGAGCATATATATTACCAATGATGAGGAGGTGTGTGTGTGTGTGTGTGTGTGTGTGTGTGTGTGTGTGTGTGTATGTGTGTGTGTGTGTGCTTGTGTTTTGGGGGAATTGTAGTTAGCTTCTGCACTCCATAGCCCTCATGGTTAAACATAATATTGCTTGGTCCCTTGCAGATAGTTAATGAAATTCAGAAGCGAAACAAAGGCCAAATGGAAGCAGAAGAAAGGACTACACAGAAAACTAAAGCTCCTGAGCATAGATACTTGTGCTGTGGCACTGTTGGGTCACATGGATAACTCTATCAACTTTCCTGCCTTTGAGAAAGATTTCAGAAAAAAAAACAACTATTGCAAAAATTGAACTATACAATTTTTCAATTCCATTCCTGTATGTCATGTTGGAATTAGCCCAGCCAAAGTGACAATTTTAAAAACTACTTTTTTCACTTTTGAGTACTTTAAACATATAAATCTGTTAAGAAAGAATTTTATAAACTTTTTACCCCTATTACTCACACATTACAAATTGATAATACAATATAGAAATAAAAATACAATATTGGAAATTTGTGACTACAAATTTCAGAAGAGGATGACCATAAAATGTATTTTACATGCAGTCCAGATTGTAGCACATAATTCTATTCTGTCCTTGCATTTCTCACACCTGTCCTTCTGTCCTCTTCTCACTGATGTTATTTACTTTCAGGTCTTGGGCTCTGTATAATGCCCCACAGTGTAGTTTTTCCAGCCCTTTCACATGATGTGATGAGGATGGGTGATCTTGACAGGAGCATCAAGGATCAGGGCCCTCCTCAGTTTGCCATAACAGCAGAAACACAGTCTACTTCACAGAGTCCACGTTACTGATGATCACTTGGGTGAGGTGGCATCTTGCCCATTCTTTCTACATTTGTTAAAATTACTCTGTCATGGAGAACTACCTACATTTCTCTATTCAAAGACTCACAGATATTGATTCAACTTTTTCTAATTTAAAATGTTTATGCCTTTTTTATTTTCTTGTTGATATTGTTCCAGCTTTGACATTGAGACATCATTCAGATTTGCCTCTCCAGATGCCTAACATACCCCATCTTTTTATTCATTTTGAGTAGTTTCACTTTTAATGCCACCAAACACAGTAATGCCATCATGTATTCTGCCTGCCCTACTTTAGTCACCTCCATTTCCACAGAATTTCAGACTCTTAAAATCACTGAGATGTTTAGCTAGATGCTCTCATTTAAGTGTCAAACATTGTTAGCAACAAAGGCAAAGAGCAGTGTTCCTTCCCTATGCTTGCAAGTTCTGAAAGAAGTCATTTTGCCCAGCACTTCAGTTTCAACAGTCATTTATGGTTATCTGCTGACTGAAACTCTGAGTCAGTGTGATTGTAGAAGAATAAACTTGCTAAGGAGTTCAACATTTACTGTTTATAAAGTTTTTGAAGACTATCACAGGTAAATATAAAAGGTGATTAGTATTTGTTAATGGTTTCTCAAGAAGCTAAGGACAATGGTTTCAAATAAAAATCTCTGCAGTCAAGTTGTTGAGGGTCCATAGACAAGAGGCATCACAGCCATATATGCAGGTCACTTATAAATAGGATGTCACAGGATGCCTGCAAAGCAGTTGAAAAGGTTAGTGTATAGTGCTTTTATTTGTCTTGTAGGTGGGGAGTAAACCGCCATGTACATGCAGAGATAGTAAAGGATTTTATCTTTTCTAGCATCATCACCTAGTGAATGCTACTGTGGATGGATGGACACATAGAAAGAGATTCCACAGCCGAGTCTTGTTTCTCTTGTTAACTGAACTGCTATAACCTGGGGATGTTCCCTAAAACTGTGTTTTAATGACTCAAGGACTTTAGTATCTGGCCTAATTTCCATTTTTGGCTTAGTTAGAACTGTGTGTCTCCAGTAATTGACAAAAAGGGGGAAGGCTCCAATAATGGTTCAGAATTCTCAATAAAGTGAGCACCAGAATCCTACCTATAGATGTAACCATAGCTTTGCATAAAAGCAAATTTCCAGACTCTTCTTGAAAAAACCATTTACATAATGTATACACAATTAGTTTCCTCTTCCTCATGTGGACACAATATTGTTTGGTTTGTTGCTTGGTTTTGAACTTTCTGGTGGCTGATATTTGCCCTGTATGCTAATTTTCAGCTTCTCTTAATTTTGAAACTGTGCTATAATTTTTGAAGTTCTATAAACCAAGTACAGCTTCATTCTTGAATGTCTTGGAATCATTTTAGATATTTAGACAAAATTGATTTTAGTGAGGC
>CAJQZJ010033849.1:5289381-5305662 GCA_907164525.1 Lophiomys imhausi
TAAAACAGTGAAAGAGGGCTAGTTGGAAATTAATGTAGCACCTATATTGAATTTTTAACAGCTTAATACATTTTAGGAACTGATCCATGTGAAAGGCATTATGGCTTGCTGAGAAAAGCTGTACACTGGGAACCAGGAAAAGTGGGCTGCATTCCCAGCTCTGCATCTGACTCACTCTTTGTCCTTGGGCAAGTCACTTAGCCTCTCTCTGTGCTACTTCCTGCCTGGTAAAATAAGTAGAATAATGCATAAAGACTCCCACCTCAACAAGATGTGCTGTGGCTGCAGTCTGTCTGTAACCACTGAAGTGATCTTTTTCTTCACTGTTAACTCACGACAGACATTTTTAATAGCATCTAGTTGGAAGAAAACTTGTAACAAGAATATGAATTCGTAATTAATCTTGGAGAATCCCTTGGTGTTTTAATTTACCCTAAATTTCATGCTAGCTCACATCTGTCAGTGTACTGTGATGGTTAATCTCCATCAGCAACTTGATTGCACCTGGAATCAGTTAAGACCTACCTCTGGTGGGTGTATGAGTGTGGTTCTCGGAAGCATTATGAAGGTGAGAAGGAAGATCTGCTCCCAGAACTGGCAGCACTTTCTGGAAAAGAAACAAAGTCTGAGGACAGGCAGTGCTGTCTGCTGCCTTGGCTTCCTGCTGCTGAGTCTGTCGCTACTACTTCAGCCATACATTCACTGCTAACATCAGCTTCTCCAAGCTCCAATATAGAATGCAAACCTGAAAGTCTCCAAGAATGTTTCAGACTTCAAGCATCATGCATAATGAACTAAGCAGCTACTGTGTTCTCATTTCTCCAGTGAGTGGAAGGCCATTATTGGACTACCAAGATCCTGTTAGATATAAGCCACTATGCTGCCCCACCTCCTCCCTCCCTTCATTTCTCTCTCTCTCTCTCTCTCTCTCTCTCTCTCTCTCTCTCTTTCTCTTCATCTAGAGAATCATACCTAATGCATGTGAAGTTTTGCTTGGAGGAGGACTTACCAGATTGTGTGAAGGCAAGACTCTGTTGCCTGAGTACATTTCAATGCCAACCACAGATCACGCAGCAGAACTCCTTAAAGGATCAGAGGATGGGCACTTGGGAAATAGAGGTTCACACCTCAGAAAAAAATAAGATGATATTAGCTAGTAGTACTGTTAAGAAAGGTTTTCGTTAAGTTTAGGTGACGGGGAAATCAAGGTATGCTAGGATTAGTGGGCACATGCAGCAAGGCATCCTGTTCTAAAACATCAGCCCAGGTTCTGCCACCTAAAATTCCCATATTCTGTACCTTTCTCTTTTTTCATCTTGTTGCCTCATTTCACAATTCTCTAGTCTTTTCTAAATGTATATTGTAGTTTTTATTTTCAATAATCTCATATTTTGAACTCAAGGCTAATCACTAATTGCAAATCATTTTTATTTGTTACGTCTCTCAGCTGCCCTTTCCCATTATATAGTCCTCATGACATGTTTTTGTCATCTATACCATTGGAAACTATTCTGTTATCTTTAAATTATATATATTGTTTTTAACTAAAATATAATTAAATCATTCCCTTCTTCGCTCCTCCCTCCCACACTTCCATAAATTCCCCTACCCTAAATTTTATGTTTTCTTTGTCAATGTTATACACACACACACTCTCTCTCTCTCTCACACACACACATCCTGTTCATTTAGTGTTGTTCATATATAAATAATTTCAAGACTGACCACCAACTAGGGAACTCTCACCCGGGAACAACTAATTCTGTCTCTTTCAACAGTCCTTAATTGTCCATAGTTCTTTGTCTAGGGGTGGGATTTCATAAGATTTCTCCCTTACACGGCACCATGTCTACTGGTGGTAGAGGACCATAGAAATAAAACAACGAAGAAGAAAGATTTGTGTGGCTCTCTAACACCAAGACTTTCTACAGAGTGTATGTCAGACATTCAGGCTAGATTGGGTTCCTATTGAACATTTCTGGACAGAATATTTCCTAGATAAATCTCCATTGTTCGCAATTTTATAACTGTAATCTGAGCTATCAGCATATATAACACGGGCACCTACACAGATCTAAGAGGTTGGAAAAACACTCCCATGTAATACTCTGCTGCTCCTGTCTTCCTTCAGTGTAGGGTATCACTGTGAATGAAAAGACTGCAGTTATTAGTATAATGACCTCTCACCAACTACTGTATTTCTTCAAGTTTCAACTTTTCACATTGACAAAATGAGGATAAAGAAAAGTATGATGCTTTTGAGGTCTTTAGAAAATGCATGTAGGAAGATGTCCTGCTTATGGAGGAATTTAGCTAATTCTTATTATTCATAGTAACAATCTCTGTTGTAGAAGTTTCATTCTGGTATATAACATTGCATGAAAACCATAGTAGATTGGAGTCCACTCTGCACATAGAGAAACAATGCCATTTAATTAATGTCATCATTATAATAGAAGGGTCTCTTTCCTGTTAGTTTGTTTGTTTTGGTTATTTAGTATGTCACCAAATAGTTTGATGAAAGTAAAAGTCACTATGAGAGAAAGAAAGTGTGGCTCTGCTTGAGAAGGGAGGTGGGGAAAGGTCTGGAAAGTGATGGAAGAGGGGAAGCCATGATTACAATATATTGCATGAATTATCAATAAAAAAGTAATGGGCCGCATAGGCATTGATCTTTGTATATTGATACAAAATTAAGAGTATATTTAGCCACATTTGAATAGATCTTTGTATATTGGTACAAAATTAAAGGTAACGCTTCCTAATGGTATCGTACCTAGAGATACTTAAAAATGAAATGTGAAGCTCTGGCCTCTTGATACCAACCGTCTTAAACTGTTTAGGATAGTTAAGTAAAACAAACTCCTAGTCATGCATGCATGTCACCTTGTTAGCTACTAAGACAGTCTATCACAGATATTCTCTAAGCTACTCAGTAATCAAGTTGTTAAGAGACAAGCAACATTTGCTTATCTAAATACAAGAGATAGATAGGGCATCTTCAAAAACCCCAAGAGATCTGCAGAATATGGCATTCAAAGATGGGGTCTTAAATTAAGATTTTTTTTGATATCGTGACATATCAGCTCCTGACAGTACCCCCTATTCTACTCCAAGTAGAAGATAAGCATCGAAGAATCTCCAGTGTGAGATGGTTGAATTAGTGGCAAGCCTATCTCTTGGCATGTAAAAACTCCTTGCTTCAACTGCAGACAGACTGCTGTCCAAAAAGGACAAAACTTGGTAGCAGGGAAGTCGACAGCCTAGCTCTGCCAAGACAGGGTGGGTTAGTCCTACACAATCCCTGCTCTACAATAAATGTCTGTCAGAGAAACAGGACCAAAAGGCTGAAGACTGATGCTGGAATGTATGGAGAGAAAATGGGAACTGTCCAGGTAGTCACTGGTTTGTCATTTCTTAGTATTGGAAGCTGCAGGCCCTGCACTTCCTATACAATCAGATATATTTATCCTTCTCAGCTCTCTGAGGTGGTTGAAGAATAGACAGCTTGAGTCTCATAGCTAAAATTTGAGTTGTTTAGGAATCAAGAGGGCATTCTAGATCTAAGAAGATGGTTATAATAGTGATGCAAGTTAGTATGAAAACTAAGTCAGTTATAGAACTTTAAACTCATGGAGATGGTTAGAAGGTAGAAGGTTAAAGTCAGGGGCCAAATATGTATGAACTGGACATTGGGAAGGTATACTGGGCCATCTAACTCTCATAAATGTGGCATATTTAATTCTGCTGTTTTGTATAGAATTTACTGTTATAAGAGAAAGAACCATTTGTTGGATTGAAAAGAGAAGCTGTTGGCGGGGGGGAAGAGGGTGGAAGGGTGGGACAGGAAGGGGGAATAGGGAAGGGTTTGTGACTGAGATGTAACTTGAAGAAAAAAATAAAGTACTTATAAAAAAAAAGTAATGTGCCCAGAAAATGACCTATTTATTTTTATTGTATCAACAATCATCCAATAAGGAAAGTAAAACAATTTTTCCCCAATGGTTAAAAGGTTATTTTGGACAAATAGTTATTTAGACAAAAGATTAGTTAATTACTCTCAGATTTCTTCATCCTTGCATCATTTTCTGTTTTGCTTCTTTGACATAAGGAGAGAAAAGTACATGGGATTTTTAGAAACTTAAACTTGAGTTGATCCCAAAGAGCTTGAAAACATACACAGAGGCTGAGGCTCAGAGGTGAAGTTTTGAAGTCAATTAGTATGTATTCAAATCCAGGCTTCATGATTGGCATCTGCATAAGAGCTCCAGAGCCCTGTGGGATCTCCATGAATGTGTGTTTTTTGTTTTCTTTTATTCTTTTTCCAGAAAGGTTAAAAGGTGCTTTTGAGTATAGAGTAGTGATATGTAACCTGTAATTCAAAACCTTCCTTAATACATGCTTTGGATTATTTTAATTGTATTACCATACATATAATGTGGGGTTCCAATGCTTCAGTTTTGCCTGTACTGGCACTTATTAGAGTTCGTAATTCAGTGAAGTCACAGAAATACAGAGCGACTTCTACACAGTGTACAAGAAACTAAGGTTCAGAAAAGAGGAAGGAGTAATTATTCTGGGTGTCAACATTTTTGCCCTAATTTGCGATTGTAATTTTCCATAGGTGCCTTTTACTATTTAATGCTTTAAAGTTCCTTTGTAGACAGCTATTTCCCTGGGAAGAAATCATCTCATAAGGAGAGTTTCAGGTCAGAGTTGGTGAAGAGCAAGAGTACCAATTTCCAATAAATGACTCAGTACTTCAGAACGTACCAACACCAGCTGAAAATACAGACGTACTGAAGGTGTCCTGTGCAATCCAGTAAATCGATGTTGACATTTAAAAGTTATTTCAAGAGCCAAGGGTGTCTCAGTAGGAGAGCATGGGAGAGCACTTGCCTAGCATGTGTGGCCATTCTCCTGAGCAAATAAATACTAATCTATGAAAGGCTTTCTAAGCTTTATGGTACTATAGGATAGGACTTTCTTTACTTTTATATGTTAAAATTATGACTGTTTTTTAATTTATTTTTTACTAATAAAGGGTTTTCATATTTCTTTGTATATTCTTTGTATATACAGATAGAAGAAAAGAGAAACATCTTTTGTATCTCTGTGCTGTATGAATATTATTGTTCTCCAAAAATACTGTTTTACCAAGAAGAATGATGTGCTGATAATATAGGGCATAGATGCTCAATGCTTATAAATGACAAATTTACATAAGGGATTGTTTGCTTTCTCTGCAGAGGCTGCACATTAAAGATTTTCTGTCAGAAAATCAGAATGAAGACAAAAATCAGACCTTGACTTTGTCTTTTTGAATACTGTCCATACCGTCTTTACATTATTAAGCACAGATGAAGCACCCACCACAGTTGAATGTTGACACTGCTTTGTGGGTAGTGCTGTTTTTCCTTCAGATAAGGTTCTGAGAGGATGCTTGATGTTTTTATTGATTTCTCCTCAGGGTGAATAACTCCCCTTTAAATAAACAAGCTCAGAATTCAAAACTACTCTTTTCTTTTCATTTTAAAACCAAGCAATACCCTTTTATTTCATGCAAAACAATAACAGGTAGTTCACGTGAAAATGTGTGTAGTGTAAATCTCCTGCTTCCTTTGACATCTAAGATGTAACATTGGAAGAAGCAAATGTTTGAAGATTTTTCATGTTTGAAAGATTAATAGATATTCTCAAAATCAATTGGTCAATAGCAGGAACAGGGATCTTCACCCGTGTGTTACTCTCCGCAACAGCAGAGTTGGTATAAGCAGCGTCCAAGTCATCCTATTTTAATATTGCTCTTCTGTTTTCTTGTGGAATGTAAGCCTTGTTCTTATATTGCAGAATTGGAAAAAAAAAGATATTGAAACATTTCTGAGATGTTAAAGGGATCTAACATCCCAACCACCAACTGCCACTGGCATTGGGAAGCCAGCAGAGAGCCATGCTGTCCCTCAAAATGGATGTATGGTCACGCATCCCATTAAGCAATAGCTGTCTTTGTGAAGTAGCTTCCTCCCAGCAGCCACACTAAATATGCTCCTTTTGAGACCTGAGGCTCAAGATGCCTATTGGTTATTAGATAGCCAGGTTTCATTCTCTCTCTCTCTCTCTCTCTCTCCCCTCTCCTCTCTCTCTCTCTCTCGCTCTCTCTCTTCCTCCCCCCTCTCTCTCTCCCTCTCTCTCTCTCTCTCATATAATTTGCATATTTTACAGAAGATTTGTGCCCCAGACAAATTGAGATATTGGACTTTTAAGAATCAGTAAGCCTGCTCTTGGATCTGCTAAGTTTCTGTGAGCTATAAAATATGCCCACTACAAATATCCAGTTGTCTTTACCTGAAGTACTTGAGCGACATACATAGCAGAACTGACGCCAGTGAATTTGGTGAATTAGTTCTACCAAACAAGTTTTAGCCCAAAGACCACAGCAAAGAGATGAAACAACCAGATTCAACTAAATGAAGCAGTGTAGACACGAGGAAGGTTTTGTTTTTGTTTTGCTGTCCCTTTTGGAGAAGAATTAATTTGAGGCTGAAGAGATTGCTCAGTGGCTAACTGTTACAGAGAACCCAGGTTTGAATCCTAGCATGCAAGTGGAGGCTCACAATAATCTCCAGATCCAGTTCCAGGGAATACAACAACCTCTTTTGGGTTCATTGGGCACTAGGCACAAACACACATGGGCACAAAAAAAAATCATTAGAAGAAATACCCATAGAGATAAAATAATAATAATGATACTTTAAAAAAACTTAATTTGCTCATTTCATGTTTATTATATAAAATATATAGAAATTGTAGAAAAACTGATGCAAAGCAGATAAAATTGATGAGTTTCTAAATGTCCTTATTTGTTTTTTTCCATCTTTAGTCTTTCAGTCCTTTTATCTTTCAGAGTCTCACAAAGCCTCCATTTCAAGTGAAAGGAAACAGGAAACTATGAATAATAATATTATCAAATAAATACTAAAGTAACAGAAGATTCTAAAGATTTAAATTATCTCTTCACCCATTGATGAATATATTTTATTATAAGGGACATTTGTCAGTGGCACTGATAAATATGGTAGCTTGCTGCAGTGGGATTTTTCAATTTCTTCATAATCATTGAGCACGTATAAATAAATTATTTGCAAATATCACCACTAGCAAAGAGCTTGAAAGCTTTGATCACTTATATTACTTTATCAGCTAAACCAAAAGTTGACATTGTTGTTTTACCTGAATTTGAAAATAAACAGTAGTTGATTTGAGAAAAATAATCCTACTTGCTTACAGAGATGCTAAAATGATAGAAAACTCTATGACAGGGACCATACGTGTGTTTTCTGTTAGTGAGTATATTTTATAAGTTAAATTTTATATTTCTACCATTTTACTCTCATATGATTTTTGAGAGTTGTCATATTTGATTTTCAGAAAAGCATTGTGGTAGGTACCTCCTTGAAGCCGGTAAGACATATCCTATTTTTGTGTGTTTTTAAAGTGTATGACCTATGTATAGGAATTTCAATAACAGAATGATTGAAAGTATTTAGAAAAATATGTAATATAAATATATGAACACCATGATTAATTGAATAATTATGAGTACAAAAATCCCAGTAGTTGGGAAGTAGAGGAAGGGGCACCTGCTACAAAGAGGATTTTGAGCCCCGCTGAACTGCACGGGACCCTGTGTCTCTTACACATATGTGTCAGTGTGCTACCATGCCTCGCTTTGCTTTTGCTTTGAGATAGAATCTATGTAGTCTGTGCTGACCTTGAACTGTGGCCTTCCTTACCAGCCACTCTAGTGCTGGGATTCAGAATGCACCACACATCTTGGTTTTCCAGTGCTCAGCACTTACCCAAAAGCTTTGCACATGTCTTACACTTTAAAATTGCTCTGTCTACTCATTTAATAGCTGTTTCGTTTGTGCTTTGCAGACAGTTTCACAGATACTATTTATACACCATGGTGGAATTTATTTAAAAAATTCTGTAGTTTCCAAACCATACATCTGTACGGGATTTACAATGAAGCATGCTGTTGCCATGACTAGATTTATAGGATGTGCCAAACTTAGCCAAAACATTTTACAGAATTTGATAATTAAAATGATATAGCATTAATGTTACTAAGTTTAGATTACATAGTTGTACAACTCTTTCTATGATAATATAAAAGTCTAATCTATACATCACACTCTTCTTAGGATTACTTCAAGAATGTCTAGATCTTTCTGAAACCCCTCAATGGTCCCCTCTTGTTTTGTAAATGAAACTGTGCTTTCCGAGGCACCTGGTAATACTGAAGAACCCTCTTCACATGTGGAGTTGGGTAGTTTCTATTGTTCTTCAATGCCTTTCTAGTACGACTATGAATATTGTCCAACAACTGCCAAAGCTTGTGCTGGCTGCAACCCAACTTTATTTTCTCTCTTTGAGTGTGAACCTCTAAGAGGGTAACGGGTTTGTGTGTGTGTGTGTGTGTGTGTGTGTGTGTGTGTGTGTGTGTGTGTGTGTGTGTGTGTTTGTATTATACAGGATCTCGAGGATGGTAGTACTTTTAAGACAGATGAATAAATGTAACCAATAGTCTTCTCAAGTGGTTTTTAAAATGCCTGTTTGCAGGGTATTCAAGTAGAAATACTAATTCTATTCAGCACTGCAGATCATTAGCCAATGAAAGCACAGATTATTCCTTAGTTTTTTAAAAGATCTTTTAAAAGATTTAATAAAAAGGTTATGAAAATATGTGCACATTATTTCCTGGATGAGACCCAAGTAGAGTAACTCTGGTAAGCAGAAGAGAAAGATTTTGAACACATGGAAGCCCATAATAGAGTAACATACATAACAACACCAACAAGTGCAGAGTGCCCCTGAATATCATATATTGTCGCAATTTCATCTCTGCCCAGTATACAAACCCACAGCACTGAATCTAATAGTTTCAAAATGCTCAGCTTTCACTAAACTATTTAGAACATTGGGTTGAGGCCAGGCTTTGCTAAATCAAAGTGTACCAGTTTCCTCCATGCCAAACAGAAGAGTAAGCCCCTCAAAAACAGAAATAAAGACTTCTAAAGATTTCTGAGGAAGAGCTGGTGAGACATTTAATATCACTCCTTGTCAATTTGTATGTCAGTGTTGTGAATGTTTCCTTCTCAGAGTGGAGGAGGCTTTTGTAAACTGTGAAGGCTGTGAATTTAGAGTTTGCATTAGTGGACCCTGTAATAAAACACATTCCTCTTTCAGGTTCCCCTCGTGATGAAGAATGGCATTTGAATTTTTCATTGCTAATCTAGGGATTATGGATCTTTCTCTTCTCTCCAAAAAATAAAAATAAAAATAAAAAAACCAGTTCTGTGTCATCTTCATTTCATCTTCATAAATATCCTCCTAGGAGAAAAGGAAGTGAATAAGAATTGAGATATTGCCTTTTGACTTTATTAGACATTGCTTGATTAAAGATTTGGAAGGTGTTGTGAAAATACATTTAGTCTTCTGACAATCTTGTCAATGAATCTCAACAGGTATGCACCAGAGTAGTGATCAAACACTTGTGAGGAAGCTTTTACACAGATGAAAGGCCCTGCCAATAAAGCCAGAATTGGCATAGGATTTAATTTGGCATGTCCTCATGTTCAGCAGGTAGAAGGCAGCCAAATTCAGGAGTTTAGAGATACCACTTCTTCAGCATATTGTCTTTATTACATCTTATGGTTCAGTCTGGCTCAAAATATTGCACTACTCAGTGTACATTTATTTGTAGAAAACGTTATTCCATCTCTTGCAGAATAAGAATATTAAATGTTTTAATGAAAGAAAGAAGTCCTTATGTCATTTCATTAAGTGTCTGGCTAAGATAATCCTCCATTATTATTAAACTATAAATTTGTACCCTACCAATTACTCTAGCTAGCTTTATAGGTGACGGCCAACATGAAACACATTAAAAACAAAGTATATAATTTATTTCCTGTATTCAATGAAAATACAGATTAGAAGCAGGCTTCTTTTTTAAGCTAAAGTGGATGAAAGAATGACAAAGGAACCTTACTTTTAAGTGATAAAAAGGATATTACAGTAACTTTTATGTTTAGGGACACATCATGGATTTATGTAGAAATTTTGACATAACAATTTGGTTTACTGAGTCTAGTGAATAAAGAAAAATCATTTTTGCAAGTAACTTATCAAGCTAATTTTAATATTTAATTTAAAATATAAAGAATATGTGCACTTTATGTGAGTTTTTAAAGGCAAGCTAAAATGGATAAAATATGATTTGAACAATTTATCAGTTCATTCAGTTGTCAAGAATGCAGTTTGAACTACTAAATTAATGTGCTATTTTTTCAGATCTGTCAGTGAGAAATAGCAGATAAAGTCTGCTCACCAAAATATAGCTTCTGATATATTGAGTGGACTTCATATTAATTGATCTCATAAAGTCTCCACAATGAGAAAAGAAATAACTGTATTTACACAGCCTTCTATATTTATACAACCCTGTCCAGCAGATTTATATAAAATTTCTCCAGAAAAAAGAAAAATGAGGAATTAATGTAGTCCTGGTTATCCTTAGTACTTTAAAACACACACTATATTGAAAGATAAATTTTTAAGAAATTGTGAATATTTTTGAGTTGCTAACATTTCTATTTTACTGAGATGGTCACTTTCTCAAAATTAATCCACATTAATTACCTGAAATAAATTTAGGAGGACACTTTTTTCCATGTAAGTAAAATAATTTATTTTAAAAAGTGGTTTAGAGATAGAATTTCTCTGTATAGCCCCGGCTCTCCTGGAACTTGCTCTGTAGAATAGAATGCTGGAACCCCGAGATACACCTGTCTCTGCCTCCCAAGTGTTGGGATTAATGGCATGCAATACCATTGTCCAGTTATGTTAGCTTTCCTTATCAGTGACCATTTATGAATTAGTATTTCCTTTAATCATTCTTAAGTATTTAGTCAGTATTATTGATTCTTTAAAGGTATTGGTATTACCAATTTTACACATTTTGTATGGATGATGAGAGGAACCTAACCTAAATAGATAGCTTGATAGAAATGAAAGAAATATGTATGTATTATATATATGTGTATGTGTGTGTGTGTGTGTGTGTGTGTGTGCGCGCGCGTGTGTAAAATTGTTTTTACTAGGTGTTAGGGTGTTGGATCTTTTTTTGGTTTTCTTTGGCCAGAAAACCACTACATAGTTGAATCTGGCCTTGAACTTCTAGTCATCTTGCTTCTACCACTATGCCCTGTTTGTACCTGAAATTAGTTGATAGATTGTATGTGATGGTAACTCTAGGAGAAATACTTTAAATAGTACACTTAATATCCAGAATAAAACATTATGCTTTCAATTGGCACATCTAAAGTAACAACTTTGTTTTAATTCTTTAGTGCTGAAAAAGTCATCCATAAGCCCATTTTATCTGGATATAACTATATAGCATGTTTTATATCTGAATATGAATAGCATGTGAAGAATATGGACAGCATATGTCTTATATCAAAATATGTATAACATATGCAGAGAAAGAGACACAATAACACGTCTCATTTTCCATTTTTATGAAGTGTGAGCGCGGCCAGCTCACATTTCAAATCCAAATTGCATACATTCCCTTTTCAACTTTGATATTGCCTAACTTTTACCAAAGTAGAAAGTTGTATGTATAAGTAGTTCAGAGACAATGTTTGAGTGTTCAAGTATCAATCTATAATACAATGACATGCAGCCTGGCTGTGAGCCAGGGCTACTGAGCAGTTACTGCTGGGTTAGAATTAATTTTGGCTGTGGCTCATCCTTCCTTGTCTACAAATTCTGTTGACATTAGCAGAATATGTCCACTTAACCTCCCCATGTGCAAAAGCCAAATGCACTGCCCCCAGGAACCCGGAGTAATTCAAGTAGGATTACAATCAGTTTAAAGTAGGTGGTTGTATATAATTAGCATTTACTTGCATTTCACACATGATTTCAGTCCTCTGACTTTAACTAGGGGCAATGAGGGAATGAAGCAAGGACAGAAACACCAACATATGTGCAGAAAGGTTGGGATCCAGTAGTCTGGGCTTTGATGGAGAATCTTCAGCACCCTGGAAGCTCTGCCTGTTTATTACATACACTTGGAAAGGGAGGCATGGTTATTAATACAGATGAACAAGGAGGCATATTTATTATATGTCTATATGTCTGTATGTCTGTATGTCATATTGCATACAGACAAACAAGGGTGCAGGATTAGTCTATGGAGATGAACAAGCGCAGGCTTAGCTAATCTTAGTGAAACCAGTTTCTGTAGGGGACCAATCTCCTAACAGCCAGTTGGGAGAAAGATACAGTGGATATTTTAGTGCACACACTGTCAGTGTTTGTATTTAGACCAGAGAAAGGTTTAGCCATTCCTCTGAGCCTTCTCTGGGTAAGGATTTACCATTACCATGGATCTGAGTCTTTGGGGTCCTCTACATGGCTATAAACATGTGAACAAAAAACATTCACTCAGGACTTTGCTGGTTCCCTACAATTTACACATGGTTTTATTCTTTATTCTTCTCCTTCTCTTTCTTTGTCTCTTTCTCTTCACCTTTTCTCTTCATTCTTTTTCTTGTTCCCTCCTTTCTTTTCCTTCTTGAATCCTGCTGTCTTTGGCACAGCTGGTAGCCAGAAGTGTATTGAGGAAAGGGGGTAGAGGTTTTTTGTGTATTTGTTTTATTTTTATTAAAAGGCAAAATCTGAAATAGCTTGAAAACAAATATAGTGTCAAATTCTCAGTTAAATTTCTTCATCATCTTGAATGCAGCTTGGTTATTACTTTTAAGATTTCTAATAGTCTCATTTACAAAGAAAAAGTTTTCTTTCCCTTTTCTCTTACTTTGATTATTATTATCATCATTTATTATAAAATGCAATACAAACTTCAAAGTGTTTTACTCATTCATTATATCTGTCAGTTATAGGTTTTAACACATAAATTAAAAAATTACAAATAAGACTTAATTAGACTTTGTCATCAAACACCCAATTTCTGAAGAAATTAATGGGGTAGACTCACTTTTGCAAATCTACATTTAATGACAACTGGAGCTTTGGGTTTGGCAGACATAGGTTAACTTTTTTTTTTTTTATTTTCTTCAAATTACAGCTCAATCACAATCCCATCCCTACTCCCCACTCTGGTCCCAACCTCCCACCAACTTCCTCCTCATGCTCTCCCATTCGATTCCTTTTTTTTTTTTTTTTTTTTTTTAGTTTAAGGTATATCTTTTTCCCCCAACCTATCCCTCTTTCAGTCCAATAAATGACTTTTTCTCTTATAACAACAAATATAATATAAAACAATAAAAATAATTAGACCTCAATTATGAAAATTATAAGGATTAGCATTCATTCCCAATGTCCAGTCCATATATATTTGGCCACTGATTTTAACATTCTACTATGCATCCATCTCCATGAGTTTAAATTTCTATATCTAACTCAGCTTCCATCCTAACTTGCATCACCATCTTGAAAACATCTTCTTATATCCAGAACACCCTATTAATTCCTAAACAACTCAAAATTTAAGTATGAGAGTATAGCTATCTAGTCTTCAACCACATCAGAGACCTGAGAGGGATAAATATATCTGATTATACAGGAAATGCAGGGCCAGCAGCTTCCAAAACTAAGAAATGACATACCAGTGGCTGCCTGGACAGTTCCCAATTTCTCTCCACACATTACAGCATCAATCTTCAGCCATTTGTTCCTGTTTCTCTGATAGACATTGATTGTAAAGCAGGAATTATGAAGGACTTGCTTACCCTGTCTTGGCAGAGCTAGGCTGTGAACTTACCTGCTTCTAAGTACTGTCCTTTTTGAGCAGCATGCTGTCTACAGCAAGGGATTTTTCTTGCCAAGTGACAGGCTTGCCATTAATGCAACCATCTCCAATTGGAGATTGTTCAATGTTCGTCATCTACTTGGAGTAGAATAGGGGATGCTGTCAGGAGCTGACATGTCTCAATATAAAAAAGTCTTAAGTTAAGAAAACATCTTTGAATGCCATATTCTGCAGATCTCTTGAGGTTTTGAAGACCAACTATCTATCTCCTTATATTTGGATAAGCAGATGTTGCTTGTCTCTTAGCAACTTGATTTCTTATCAACTTAGAAAATAACTGTGATAGACTATCCTAGTATCTAACAAAATGACATGCTTGAATGACTATTAGTTTGCAATTCTTAATTATACTAAATAATGTATGACAGTTGCTAACAAAAGACACAAACTTCACATTTCATTTTTAAGTGTTATCTGGGTATAATACTTTAAAAAAAGTTAACCTTAATTTTGTATCAATATACAAAGATCAATACCAATGTAGCCAAATATAATCTTAATTTTATATCACTATACAAAAATCAATACTGATGTAGCCAATTATAATTTTAATTTTGTATCAATATACAAAGATAATACTGATTTAGCCAAATCACCTTAATAGAATCATTTGATGTTCAGTTTTTTTGGGCTGAGCTATTTAAATGTCCTAAGAGTTTGTAGAAAGAAGCTGAACTTCAGGGCTTTTCTGAAATTCTGATTGGAACAGTCTGTGGGGCTGAATCATCTTAGCGATTTTGAGTTGTGATAGTAGATTTGAGAAAATCGGAGCTATTGAGGAAGTCTGGGAGGCTGGATTATCTGGGCTGCTTGTCTTCCTTGATGTCTGATCTGTTTCTTCTGAGGTTTCAGTTGTCCAGTTGCCCCTGGATTCCTTAGATGGATCCTTTTAATCTCCTGGAAAGATAAGAACAGAGCCCTCCCCTAATCCTAACTCTGGGACACTATTTTTTTTGGGGGGGGCAGGTAAAATTTTTACTAGAGCAAATTGTTTTTTTTTTGACAATATAAAAGTATTATCTTTCAATTGAGATTAAAAAAATTCTTTTGTTATTTTGGATCTAAACATACCTTTAAGTGTATATATTTTGAGATCTCAAAGGACAATTCACTTTGAATTTCAGCATGCCTTTTGTAAGTAGCTTTTAAACTTAAATCATTCCAAATCCTATATGCCTGCCTCTGCATTCTAAGTAGTGGGATCAAAGACGTGCCTCCCAACTTTTGGGATTAAACATGTGCACCACCACCCCTGGATCTAAGTTTATCTCTATTTGGAGCTTACTCAGTGTCAGCCTGGCCTTGAGCTCAGAGATCTGCATGTTTCTGTCTCCAGTGTGTTGGGATTAAGTGTGTATCCCTCTCAAGTGATGGGATTTAGGGTGTGCACCATCATCATCCTGGTCTTTGTAACTCTAGAATTTAAAAGAAAACTAACTCTATAGAGATCCTCCTATCTCTGCTGGAGTTAAAGGCTCTGGTTAACACTGCTCTTCTCAAATATTTTACCTTAGCTCCAAATTACTTCAAATCTTAGAGGTTTAGAAAACCAGGTGGAACTGTAGTAATTCTTAAATTATTTACAGCATTTTAAACCTCTTAACTGACTTTTTAATGCCAAACAATGAAAATACTCTTTATATATATGAAAAAAAACCTTTTTAGCTGATATCCAAGTGTGTGTAAACTATGTGGCAACCTGCAGTCTAACATTCTAACCTGAAATTAAGAGCATTTTTTCTTTCATGACAGTAAGGCAAGTATGCCTTTGGTAAAGTATAATTTGAAAATTTTATATTTTATCTTTATTATATTTTTTTTAATAATTTATTTTTTATTTCTTCAAGTTACATCTCAATCACAATCCCCTCCCTACTCCCCCCTCCAGTCCCACCCTTCCACCCTCCTCCCCCTCAGCCACACCATCCTCTTCCCTTCTTTTTTTTTTTAGTTTAAGGTATTTCTTTTTCCCCCCAACAGCTCTCCCTTTCAGTCCAAATAATGGTTCTTTTTCTTATAACTATAAATACAATACAAAACAACAGAAAGAAATAGGCCACGATTATAAGAGTTATATGGCTTAGCATACATTCCCAATGTCCAGTCCATATGTTTTTGGCACCTGACTTTAACATTCTACTATCTAACCATCTCCATGAGTTTAAAGTTCTATATCTAACTCAGCTTTCATACTAATTTGCCTCATAATTTTAAAAATATCTTCTTAGATCCAGAACACCCTCTTGATTCCTAAACAACTCAAAATTTAACTATGAGACTCTAGCTATCTATTCTTCAACCAACTCAGAGACCTGAGAGGGATACATATATCTGATTATATAGGAAGTGCAGGGCCTGCAGCTTCCAAAACT
>CAJQZJ010033849.1:5310662-5327346 GCA_907164525.1 Lophiomys imhausi
TACTCAGATGCACTGCTCTATGGTCGGCGCCATCTTGGATCCTCTCTTTATTATATTTTTAAGCTTATTCACCCCTTTTTAAAATTAATTTGTTTTCTCAAGTTACTTCTAGAACATAGTTTCCTTCCTCCTCCCCTCCTGGACCCTCCCCCCCTCTCTTCTTCCCTCTCTCCCTCTCTCTCTCCCTTCCTCATTATTACTTTTGAAAGCTGGAATTCACTGCTGAACTTGATTGGGATGCTGGTGTTCCCTTCCCCAAGGAATAAAATCTTGACAGAGTGGTGTCAATGCTAATAAGTTCATGACTGTAGAAATGGTGACTTCCTAGGTTGTGTTTTAATTCTCTAGGTGCCTAAGTACATTGACATGATCCTCCAAACTTATTAAAAAATCATTTATTTAAACATAAAATTTCATATTTAATTCAAAAAATTTTAAATGATACAATTTTTGAACCAATAATAAATAACAAGTATTAACATATATATAACAAATATAGTCTAAAAGTCAGTATACACAAAAAATTTTATAAATGTAGAAAACCTGGTAGTGACAGCATCAGCTTCACTTGCATTATTCACAAAATTAAAAATATTTTTAATATACAGATTTTGCATTAATTTTCAGTACACCAGCCTCCATCATAATCAACATCTCTCTAACATTTAAAATCCAAGCTATTATCCCAAATTGGCTTGATAATGAGGTTGTTGTCATGGAAACTTTCTAGTCATTGACACACTTTTTACTATGGCAAATTTAAATGTATTGAACAGTATAGAATTTTAAAATTGTTTTGAAATAGAAGAAAATTTAAATATTTTATCTTACAGAAACCATGTAGACATCTAATTATTTTGAAAATTAAAGAAAGGGGATTAATAGTATGGTGTGAGGTCTATTGCAAGGAGCTGTAGCTTAAAGAAGAGTTTGGTTTGGCAACAGAAACTTGTTACTAGAGTACAAAGTACCAAAAAATTTCAGTGACTGCTGGTTAGAACTGTGCCTTTTAATGTAGAACTGTTAAAATGACATGGATTTAAAAAAATACAATCGTATAATTAAAAATCATCAAGAATGAACTACAGCCTACTATGTTCACTTCATCACTTTCTCTTTGAAGTTTAAAGAAAAACTAATACATCCCACAATTTGTGTTAATGTTGTAAAAATATCAGGGCTTTGTATATATCTATGATAACAAATGAAATGAGCCTTTAGTTTATTGGATCTTCATACTCAAATGGTAGTTTTAAACTACCATTGCCCTTACAGTAAAGTTTGTTAGAATAGTGACTGTCAAAGGCAACTATAAAGGATAATTGTATTTACATGGCTTTGTACATTCATTACTATTGGATATATCATTTTCTGGCATTACAGTTTGTATGTATAACAGTACACATTCTGTTATACTTTTACACATTCTGTTCTCCTTTTTATTTTATATGAACAATGCCTGTCATGTGCTAAGTAACTGCCAAAGAACAAGTTGCCTGATATTTTACTAACCTATTACCCACAGCAGAGAGAGGTGATAATACACTCACAAAGAGAGCCGTCTGTTCCAGTAAAAGGAAGCTAATCAAATGAAAAAAAGTTGTCTCCAATTTTAATAATCTCCTAAAATCCCTGAAAATGTCTATGTGTAACTTTGATTTTGGATCTATTCCAAACCAAATTCCCTTCTTGCCCTATCTTCTTCCAGGTAGGAAGTAATTTGGTACCATGGTCTTTGGGGGTAAGAATAGCAGTGTACTCATGTTTTTTTTTTTGTTTGTTTTTGTGTGTGTGTGTGTGTGTGTGTGTGTGTGTGTGTGTGTGTTGGGAGAAGCAGTCAGATTTTCTACAGCGTATTCTTGTTATCCAAACACATTTGAAAGTAAAAAAAAAAGTTAGATAGGAAAAAAATTAGACTTTTGACATTTTATTTTCTTCAGAGAAGACTTTTGTAAGAAGAAAAAAAATGACACTATGTGATTTATTCTCATGTCAAGATTGTAAAGGGAACAAGAAGTACAAAACTCAATCTGTTGTTATTTCATTACTAACATTTATTCATGATGTCTTCTTTTTCTAAAATCTTCATTTGAGAGTTTCAAAATGGGAATATAGAATCATCATAAAGATTCACAGACTGAACTTCAAAAAATGACTTCTTAATTGAGCGGTAATCACATGTTTTAAAAATGCATTTGCCATTTTGAGGCATATTTTCTCAATAGATAGCTTGGTGTGTGCTGATATTAAATCATTATGTTGTTCTAGGTAATGGCTTACTTAAGCTTTGGTGGTTGGGGATCTATTTAGCTATACTTTTAGAGTCTTTAAAATTTAAAAGGATTAGATACTATTTTTCACATCAGTAAATTAACTTTAAGATGTTAGTTCTTCACTAATAAGCAGAAAAAATTGACTACTTTTATAGATATAGACAATTGTAAAATTAAACACAATACTTTCTTTACAAATAGAAATTAAAGTTAGCATTAGCACAGTTGTTTTTCTCACGTCTGATGAGTGAAATCACTCAGGGAAATCATTTGAGCCAACTTCTTTTAAAAGGAACAAAAGAACTGTAAAGGGAAATATGTTGGTGCTGATTATTTTTTCAGTACAAGTATCTGGGGTTTTCTTATGAGATGTACGCACTCTGATGCTCTGCGTAAAGGATCCTTGCCACTTTGAATGCCTCATTTCTCTGTAGTAGGCAGTAATACGAGGGACGCCTGCTTTGTACCAGGCAAAATTCACACACAAAGCGTCTTTAAAAGTCAATTGCTTTACAGTTACAACTACATCAAGTTGCAGAGTAATCTATGGGCCTGTGGACTGTACACACATATACAACAGTTTATCTACATTAGAGAATTCAGAGTTATGCCAAAAAATCCACTGTTAAAAAGATTGCTTTAACCAGGCTTGGTGGCACATGCCTTTAATCTCAGCACTCTGGAGGCAGAGGCAGGTGGGTCTCTGTGAGTTCAATGCCAACCTGGTCTACAAAGTGAGTCCAGGACAGCCAAGGATACACAGAGAAATCCTGTCTCAAACAAACAAACAAACAAACAAAAAGATTGTTTTACTGTATTAAATGGCTTTGTAAGGCCTCTCTAGATGAGGAAGCATAGAATCTATAAGGAAGTTTAATTGTAAATGATGTTACACGTACAGTTTCAGTTCGAAAGATCAGACTACATTTTGTGGTCATAGACATGGTCCCTAGCCACTATAAATCTAGTGGTTCAATTACTAAGACAAAAGAATTTCCCATAAAAGTAAGTGGCTGAAGACATAATGAGGTCACACTGAAATTTGTACAGAGGTACTGATTATTTGCGGGTCACATTACTAATGTAGATAATTCCTTCGCCTTCTCTTCAGGATTAATACTGCTGTCCTAAAGATATGTTTCCCTGACTCTAACAGATTTTCTTTGTCATCATCATCTGTGAAACATCAAGGTTAAATTATTGGCACAAACTCTCCTTTCTACTTGTCTCACCAAGAAAACAGGTTGGTTTCTTTGATGTCACCAAGAACTGCTAAATTTCTGTTTAATGTCATCACAAACTTGAGTATGTTTATGTCCTCTAATGCAAGAGAATGCTGCTAGAAATAAATGAAACAATTTGTGCACCTTTCCAAGGCAAACTGAGTATAATATACAATGTTATTTCTTAATTTAAAACAAGTATGACAAGGGAGAGACAGTTGAATGGTACTTACAGTAGGATGTCACATATTGTCCCCTTGGCTTTCGAAGTTGCTGATTTACAGGGCTTTTCACCAGGAACTGAATGGAGTAGAAAACTAATTTCATATTGGAGCCTGAGTGATCTTGACATAGTAATGTAATTTTTTCCATGAGGTTAGTTTTGGTCCAGAGGTGCTATACTCAGCAATTTAGCTATAAAACATTGAGTTGCACAATTTGCTTTTTAAAATTATTAAGTCAACAAAGTTGACATGTAATATTACTTTATCAAATATTAAATATGAACATTAGCCAATCTCCTTTTAAATTCTAAATAATACAAAAAAGCATATTTGTAATCCAAATACACTTAACCCCCAGAGTACGGTTTAATGCTTAGAGAGTAACTAACTCTGACCTGTAATACCATGATGATTACTAACAGAATATTTACGCTACTGATTACATCTGAATTATTTGTATGATCACCTTAAAAAGTTGGTGCATTCTTCTTAAATATAATGAAACATTTTTTTTTAATTAAAGGATGTTTACTGATATGAATGAACAGGGTACAACCTAAGGGGCTGTTTACATAATCTATACTATATATTTTAAGTACTTAATGAATATTAGGGAACTATAAACTATGAAGTCTACTGAACTACTTACTCCCTTGAAATCAATTTACTCTACAATGATCACATATCAAAGTTCCTAATAACGTAGTCTCCAAAAACAAAAAGGAGCTTAAGTGTATGTGGTAGCTTAATATGCATTTGGAAATGTATGTTCTTATACATTGCTCAGGATCTTGCTGAAAAGTATATACTCTTGTTGTGAATTCATTCTAAAATTCAAGTTCCATTTATAGATTTTAAAAAACTTTTATATGTACACATTGGATATACCTTTTTCCTGATTTCTCTTTAAATTTGAAAAAGAAGTTTCTCTCTTTAGTCAACATTTTGTAATTGGAAATGAATACATCACTTGCCTAACAATAGTATATAAAGTTAAATTAATTTCTATAATATGCTTAAATATTCCAAATACAAATTATAGTTTAGCATAAGTATGGTTTATATAACACAGGAGAACAATGGAATCCTATATAATCATTATCTCTTTCAAATACTTTCCTTTTATTTTAAATTAACTGTTTATCCATCAAATTGCAAAATGCAAGCATAAGAAACAAACCTACTCATTAAAGTAGATTATTTTAATAAAATATTCATCACCAAATAATTGAATATGTTCAGTTACAAGTTATATTTAAACATAAAGTGAGAATTTTCAGCATTGAAATCAAAGACTCTAAGATTCAGAGTGGTAAATTACTAAAAACATAAAGTTCTATCAAATGAGAATGGAAACACATTTCTTTTATATTTCAGTACGGTTTTGTTAATGCAATCATGGAGAATTGTTTTCTTCTCCACCATGCTTGACTCATTTCCCATCCTGCTAAGTAAGACTGTGAATCTACTTTCTGTGTTTTCTGGACCAATTCTTTTAGGAAAATACCCCCCCCCCCGCCAAGGTCCTAGTATTTGACGTAACTGTTCTTCAGTTTTAGTTCTTTAGAGCTAAACATTGTCAGGTTATCCATGTACTGTTGGTTGTTGGTCTTTTATAGTCTGGGAAAATTTTAAGCCTTTATTTATCTTTTTGGATACAAGATACAACTGGACTGAACATTGAAGACAATTTCAAGCATCATGTCATAATCAAAGAAATGTCATCTATACTACCAAAGTCTATAGCAAAGAAATTTAATTTGTTACTTAATTGTCATGCCCTGATTTATCTATCTGGCCCTACCTTCAATTCATCATTGAAACATAGTCACCAATGTGTACATACTATGAAATGTAACCTTTAGAAGGTGATTAGAGATGATTGTTCTTATAAGAGGGATCCTGGGCCCTTCTTGATGACTCAACTGGTAAAGTGCTTGCTTGCCAAACATGAAGACCTGAAATCAGATACCCAGTGCCCTCTGCCATTCACTTTTATTAACTTCTATAACTAAAACACTTAGTGTAAGTGGAGACAAGTGGTTTCCTGGGGCTCTTCAGCTAGTGAGTCTACCCCAAAGAGCAGCAAGCTTTAGGTTCATTGAGAAACTCTTTCTCAAAACACAAAAGAAAGCAAAACAAGCAAACATAATAACAACAAAGGGACAGAGAAGTGTGATTGAAGAAGAAAGCCCAGAGTCAGCCTCTGTTCTCTACATACACTATACACACATGTGCACACTTTTGCATACATCACATAACTCACAAAAGAAACAATAAGCAAATAAGTGAGTAACCATGATCACATGCAGTGAGATAGACCCTTCTTTCTATTAAGTGATAATAATGTAGAGAGTTGATTTCTGTTAAAAAACATTCAAACACATATCTGACTGTCAGTGTGGCAGGAGGTTGATCTCAGCTTTTCCAGTCTCCCAAAATATGACAGTTGGCTTTCTGTTTTGTAAGTTAGATTATGCATTTGTATTTAAAATTATATCATTTGTGTTTTAAAAGATCAAGCTAATTCAGATACCCAACCATTTTTTTTTAAAACATGAGAGGAGAGTTGCATTCCAGTGAAGGCACTATAATGTTTTGAAATCAAACTCCAAATCTACTTGCTTTCTAAGCAGAAGTTGAAGAGTTGCATATATCCATTGTCTTCTATTCTTTCTCTTTCATTTGCTAAGTGCCCCCAATTCTGTCTAGCTTTAAACTGGTTATCAATCTTGTTCTTTTCACTCATTCATGCAGGTCATATCCAGGAGTCCAGATCCAAAATGTCTTGGCTTAGGTTCACCACTGCACTGCTCACCCTCCTCTTAATAAACATGTCTTCCCTAGGTTTATCTAATTATGAGATATTCAGTAAATGGAAGGTGATTTTGAATGCAGTATTTTCTTATGTCTCCTGCATTTATTCCCCTTGAATTTTTAAAGAGCCCATCCTGTTCTTAACATGCAAATGGTCTGCCTTAACTGTCAATTCCTTATAACAAATTTTATTTTGATGGCATTAAAACTCCTGTTGTGTGCATTTTCGAGTCAAGAGAAGCATCCTAACTTACCCTGAGGGGATAAAATGAACAACATACTGGCAATCTGGAAGAAGAAACTGAACTTTTCTCATGAAACTCAAAATCTACTAGGAACTATATAGTTTTTAACATGCATGATTGAGCATTCTGTGAGTATTAATTATGTATTAATTATTATAGGATAGATGAGAGGAAAAAAGGGCATATTCTTGACAGGAGAGCCCAGAGGCAAGGAATGGTGTAAGGCAGAAGTAAGTGGTCTGTCCACCTCTCTCAATTGCTTTTCCCCTGTTTAGAATAAGAATGTTTATGTGATTTTATTTTATAGGAGCTCACTTTTGAGAGGCTTTGGACTTTTAAAGAGTTAGGATTTTTAAAGACTTTGTGGACTTTTATCATTGTACTATATTTTCCATTATTCCTTGGAGGCCAGGAATACAACGTCATGGTTTAAAAGTGACGTGTTTGTGTGTCAAATTGACTGTTGGCATATTGTGGTTAATTTTAAATGTCAACTTCCCACAACCTACCATGAATTATTTAGATCAGATTTGCCTAAAGGCGTGTGTGTGTGTGTGTGTGTGTGTGTGTGTGTGTGTGTGTGTGTGTGGTGTGTTGATTATTAGTATATTCAGGTGACTTTAGGCAGCACTATTCCTTAGACTGGGTTCTGAACTGTTTAAGAGTTCACAACATAAATGGCAAACAAGAATGAATATGTTTATTCTTTCTTTGCTCTTGACTATGGGTGTGATATGATTAGTTGCTTGAATTTCCTGCCCTGATTTCCCCTAAATAGAAAAGACTGAAGTGTTTTAATAAGTTTTGTGACTTTCAAAATGTTCTTCAGAGTTAAACATCCCACCAGTAAATTACATTGTGTGTCATGAGTCTGAAAAATGAAACCAACATGAAAATTGATATAAGTAGTAAAGTATTGGTATGGCTTCACTGTTAAAGTCATTGGAATGTAGAAAGTAAACAATAGAAGTTTACAATATGAGGTTTTAAAAAGAGTAACTGAGTTAATAGCTGATATAGCAGCAGATACTGTCAGCATCAGAAATTCTTGATTTGGGGCTTGGGATATAGCTCAGTTGGTAGAGGATTTTTCTAGCATGGTTAAATGGTCCCCAGCAAGGCATAAATGGGACATGGTGGTGTGTTTTATAATCTCAGCATTCAGAAGGGAGGCAAGAAAATCAGAAATCCAAGATTATAATCAAATACAAAAAGAATTTGAGGCCAGACACTTCTGTCCTTACATGATTTGGGAGTTACAGGAGTGAACAAAGCCAATTTTTGCATACTTTTTAAGTAAAAGTAGAAGCTTGTGATGAGCAGTGGTGGTTCATGGCTTTAATCCCAGCAGTGCAGAGGTAGAGGCAGGCAGATCTGTGAGTTCAAGATCAGCCTGATCTACAGAGCAAGTTTCAGGACAGCCAGGGATACACAGAGAAACCTTGTCTCAATATATACATATATAAAACAAAACAATATATTGTTATTTTAGTGGGAAAAGAATTTATACCCAATATTCTGAAAGAAAATTAGAATATATAATTATTAAGGTTAGATATTGTTTAGACTTATGTGGAGAAAAGCTTAGGCTATCATTTTGTTTAGTATTGTGATATCCTAGACACCCAGCACTTGAAAAAAAAAACCTATAGATTCTTGTTCAAATGGAAACTTAATCAATTGTTGGAATCTCATATATACAGAACATGATGTTATGAAAGGATTGTTTTCACTAACCTATTGCTTGTATTTTTAAACATACATATTATGCAAAACACACACACAGAGTAATATTTCAAATAAAATTTTATTCTTTAACTGGCCGGTACAGTGGATTGTATTCAAATATATAATAGGCAAGCTATCTGCCACTAAGCAACAGCCTCGCCCTTCCTTTTTTAATATCAATTTAATTTTGCTCCTTCTCATAAGCCTAAAGGTCATTAGGTTTTCCTTCTCATATTTTCCCAGAATATTGATTAAAAAGTAATATCTTCATGACTTGTTTTTTTGAAAAAAATTATAAAAAAGTTTCATTTACATTTAAAGAAACAGCTATTATTCAAATTTTATATGAAAATATTATGGCAAAACTAATCCAAGGACTAAGAATGAATAAAATTTTCCTGAGTTTTAAGTGTTGTAACTTTAGTTACCATGTAAAAAACCTTCTTGTCTAGTCTTAACATTAATTTTATTTTAAAATTTGTTTTGAGCATTTTTACGTGTGTGGGTGTGCGTGTGTGTGTGTTTCTCTCATGTATCTATGCACATGAGTATAAAGCCCTTGGAGGCGAGGACAGAGACTATGATTCTCTAGCGTGGGATTTGCAAGCATTTGTTAGCAGCCTAACATGAGCTGGAACTTAACTCTGGCCCTTTGCAAGACCAGTATTCACTGTTAACTGAAATGGCAACTCTGGAGTGTTCTTTATTTTATTTGTTTGCTTTTAAAACAAATAATTACTAATATAATCTAAGTGACAATGTGTTGTATTGACCATTTTGTCACACGGAGTTAGGATGAGCTATATATAGCACATATAGTCATAAAAGGAAATGAAAGCACTCTATTCTCTATTAAATAAAGTATTGATAGTAAATCAGATTGAAACCGGAACTAGAGTTTTGTTGTGATTCACAGTTTCTATAAATATTGGGGTTTCTGATTTTGTTTATACCTTATAGAAGGAAGATGATTGCTATTGTGTAAATACCATTTCTACTCACAAAAAGGACAGGAAGAATAGGGGCCATCAACTGTTATCATTAAAGGAAGTAGTCATTTAGAATCCCTCCGATGACCATATGCTAGTTGTTCATGAAGATTGCATCATATGTTAATGCACAGCTATAAGAGAAGCTGAAAGAACTTGCAATTAGAGTTAGTCATGGGTGTTTGTACCAGTTATAACATATCCTCAGGGGTCTAATACCTTGTCTGCCTGCACAGACATACATACAAAATAGAAGGAAAGGTGCCTTATGCAGACCCTGACTGTTTGTGATAGTGGTGATGACATGACCTTGGAAATAGAAATTCAACCATCACAGAAATAAGTGTTGGATATTGGATTAATCTTTTAATCTAATACAAATACTTTCTCCCTATACCTATACAAAGCTTAATGGAAAGCCTGGCATATAAAAAAATGTAATATAGACATAAGAAGAATAAGTAATATATTTTTAATGTGCAGAAGTCTGTTGTCATATTGTAAACCAAAACACAAATAAAGTAAACCACATTGTTTAGTCTGTGAGGTATGAGGAGGGTAAAGGTGAATCTAATTGGGTCTCTGAAAGCACCAATTAATTCACAAGTCATAGTAGCTACGCGTTTCCAACATTTCACTACTCACAAAACACAATACCAAAAAGTTAGTATTTCTGCAAAAGTTTGAAAAATGAGCTTTCCTCAAAAAATAGAAGTTCTAGATAAATATAAAATGACATTTAGACTTCTTTTAGAAATGAACATTCTTCTTGATTGCCTCTTTTCTTAAAGATCAGGTAATTAAGATGTTTACAGATAAGCTAGATAATTAAGGTCAATTTCATATTCTTAGGAGTTAATCAGAAAACTAAAACTTACACAGCAAAAGGAATTTTCTAGGAAGTCCATAAAGAATTTGTTCTTATCTATGAAGTTTTTGTAATTATAGTTTTTTCTTTAAAGGAAACCCATTAAAATAAAATAAGGTTATTATTTCTAAATTAAAAGTTTACTTTGTTATTTAACATTTATTATTTACTGATATTTCTTGAGATAATAAAATTTGTATTTTGCACAGAAGTGAGCACATGAACACAAAAAATATACATTAACTAAAGCTCTTAAAAAGTGAAAATTATATGTTATGAAATTCATCTACAATCCAAGAATAGGAAGAGAATAGCACATAAGTATGTTTTGGTACCACAGGCTCAGTTTCCCTTAAACTACCTGGTATCATCTACTATAACAGTCCCATGAGTTTTACATAATTCACATTTTTCTTTCAAATGTGGAAATAATTGCTGAGAGATTATTAGAGATATTTTTGTTTCCAGTGTTGAATATATTCAGAAAAGAAATAATTGGATATTTTTACATTCCCAGGTTCGTATCATCTTTCTTTGTGCATAGTCATTCTCATCTCTGCTTTCATAGTGTGTGTGTGTGTGTGTGTGTGTGTGTGTGTGTGTGTGTGTGTGTGTAATTTGCAATTGATATGTCAGTAAGGTTTTTGGAAGAGAGGGTAGGTTTGTATGGGAGAACACTCCGCTCTTGGACTTATTTGTGGGCCACAGTTCTTGAACCTCTAAAATGATACAATAAGGAGTTAAAGTGGAGATTTTATGATTAGATACAAGACAAGTAAAGCACAAAACCCAGTATGCACGACATCTTGATGTAGCACTCAGTGATATCATTTAGAGTTGACAAAATTGAGTGTCAGAACAACGAATATAAATAAGTAAAGACATGTACATGAATAGGCTGCTCAAGAGTTCCTTATTCCTAACAAAACTTATGTTTTGAATACTTAATAAAATCATGTTGTGGTTACTATCAATATGATGTGATAATAGAAAATATTAAGATATATATATTTTTTCATTACTCTTTAAGCATATGATATTTGATCAAAATTGTGCATGTCTATAGAGGATGTGAGAACAAGTAACTAGGATCACAAAAGCAAAAGTAGAACATCTCACCAAAATCCAAAATATGAAACTGAACCCTTGGGATATTTTTCTTCCAATGTCATATTTACTTATTGAAATATCAAGTGACATTTGAAATATACAGCCATAAGCATATGATTGCTTTAACAGGCATAATCTAATACTTTCTCTTTTAATTTCATTAAATTTTTGTTTCCTCAGTGAGTGCATACTTTCTTGAAGGTCTTCATCAATCCTCTAGTGTCAATAGCATGTAATTAAATTGGCTTTACTGTGCATGAGAATTGCTTGTCAGTGTCTTAACACAGACTTTCGCCTAGTTTACAATTGGTACCCACAATCACAATTACACTTCTATTTGAATCTTTTCTTCCCTTAAAAACATTTTATATGAACTTTTTGTGTTCATTCCAGTTTGAAGCATGGGCCATCTTTTTTAAAATTGATACAAGTTCTTCAAAACTCATTATTCAATCTTTATTACTTTTCATAATTGCTCTCATCACTGGCAACACATTGTAAATCCATGTTTTTTTAATGCTTATTTATTACTTTAGGTTACATCTCCATCACATTGCCCTATTTCCACCCCTCCTAGTCCTGCCCTCTTATCCCTTCCATCCCACTCCTCTGTTTTCTAGGGAGATAACAGTCTCCCACCCCAGTTCAGCAGTCATATGAAGGCCAAGAGCCTCCTCATATACTGGGGACCTACAAGGCAGCACCACTAGGGCAAAATGTCTCATTGACAGGAAACAAAGTCTATGTTCCTGTTTCCTTTGGTGCATTGGTCCTGAATTGTATGGCTGAAATCTGATTATAAGTGAATAGATGCCATGTGCATCCTTCTGAGTCTGGATAATCTCACTCAGGGTGAACTTCTCTAGTTCCATCCATATGGCTGCAAATTGGATAATTTCATTGTTTCTGATGGCTGAGTAGTATTCCATTGTATAGACGCACCACAGTTTTTTGTTTTGTTTTGTTTTGTTTTTTATCCATTCCTAGGTTGAGGGGCTGTTTCCAGGTTCTATCTATTACAAATAAGGCTGCTATGAACATAGATGAGGAAATGTCCTTCTGGTTTGGTGAGAAATCATTTGTATGTATACCCAGAGGTGGTATGGCTGGGTCTTGAGATAGAGCGACTCCAAGTTTTCTAAGGTATCACCAGACTGATTTCCATAGCAGTTGTACAAGTTTACACTGGCACCAGCAATGTAGGAGTGTTACCCTTTCTCCACAACCTCACCAGCATGTGCTGTCATTTTAGCTTTTGATCTTAGCCATTTTGACAGGTGAGAGATAGAATCTCAGAGTCCTCTTGAGTTGCATTTCTCTGATGATTAAGGATGCTGAGCATTTCTTCAAGTGTCTCTCAGCCATTTGGGATTCCTCCTTTGTGAGTTGTCTGTTGAGCTCTGTTCCTCATTTTTTATAAATTATTTGTTTTCTTGGCATTTAATTTCTTCTTTGTAAATTTTGCATATTATCCCTCTCTCAGATGTGGGTTGGTGAAGATTATTTCCCAATCTGTAGGTTACCGTTTTATTCGAATGACAGTGTCTTTTGCCATACAGTAGCTTTTCAGTTTCATGAGTTGCCATTTATTGATTGTTGGTCTTAGATCCTGAGCTGATGGTGTTCTGTTCAGGAAGTTGTCACCTGTGCCGATAAGTTCGAGGGTTTCCCCACTTTCTCTTCTAATAGATTTAGTGTGTCAGGCCTTATATTAAGGTCTTTGATCCACTTGGACTTAAGTTTTATACAAGGTGATAAGTATGGGTTTAATTTCTTTCTTTTACATCCAGTTGGACCAGCACCATTTGTTGAAGATGCTATCCTTTTCCCATTGTATAGTTTTGGCTTCTTTGTCAAAAATTAAGTAACCATACGAGTGTGAGTTCATTTTTGGGTCTTCAATTCGATTCCATTGATCCACTGGTATGTTTCTATATCAGTACCATGCTGTTTTTATTACTATTGCTCTGTAGTATAGCTTGAAATCTGGGATGGTGATACCTCCCGATGTTTTTTTATTGCACAGGATTGATTTAGCTATTCTGGGTTTTTTTGTTATTCCATATGAACTTGAAAATTATTTTTTCCAGGTCTATAAAGAATTGTGGTGGTATTTTGGTAGGAATTCCATTGAATGTGTATATTGCTTTTGGCAGGATGGCCATTTTTATTATGTTGATCCTACCTATCCATGAGCATGGGAGATCTTTCCATCTTCTGATGGCCTCTTCAATTTCTTTCTTCAAAGACTTGAAGTTCTTGTTGTACAGGTCTTTCACTTGCTTGGTTAGAGTTACTACTAGGTATTTTATATTGTTTGTGGCTATTGTGAATGGTGTTATTTCAATAATTTTTTTCTCGGCCCATTTATTTGTTGTATAAAGAAGGGCTTCTCATTTTTTTTTTATTTTTGCATTTATTTTGTATCCAGCCACTTTGTTGAAGGTGTATATCAGCTGTAAGAGTTCTCTGGTGTAATTTTTGGGGTCACCTATGTATAGTATCATATTGTCTGCAAATAGAGTTGACTTCTTCCTTTCTAATTTGTATCCCCTTGATCTCCTTTAGCTGTCTTATTGCTCTAGCAAGAACTTCAAGTACTATGTTGAAGAGATATGGCAAAAGTAGACATCCTTGTCTTGTCCCTGAATTTAGAGGAAATGCTTCACGTTTCTCTCCATTTAATTTGATATTGGCTACTGGCTTGATGTATATCGCCTTTATTATTTCTAGGTATGTTCCTTGTATGCCTGTTCTCTCCAGGACATTTAGCATGAAAGGGTATTGGATTTTGTCAAATGCTTTTTCAGCATCTACTGAGATGATCATGTGTGTTTTTTTCTCTCTGCTTGTTTATATGGTGAATTATGTTGATGGATTTTCATATGTTGAACCATCCTTGCATTCCTAGGATGAATCCTACTTGATCATGGTGTATAATACTTATGATGTGTTCTTGGATTCGGTTTGCCAATATTTTATTAAGTATTTTTGTGTCTATGTTCATGAGAGAAATTAGTCTGAAGTTCTCTTTCTTTGTTGGATCTTTGTGTAGTTTAGGAATCAGGGTGACTGTGGCCTCATAGAATGAGGTTGGCAGTGTTCTTTCGGATTCTATTTTGTTGAAAAGTTTGAAGAGTATTGGTATTTGCTCTTCTTTGATGGTCTGGTAGAATTCTCTGCTGAAACCATCTGGCCCTGGCCCTTTTTTTTTTTTTTTTTTTTTTTTTGGTTGGGAGATTTTTAATGACTGTTTCTATTTCTCAGGGGTTATAGGGCTGTTTAATCTGTTAACTTGATCATGATTTAACTTTGGTAGGTGGAATCTATCAAGAAAATTGGCCATTTCATTTAGGTTTTAAAATTTGGTGGAGTACCCATTCTTCGGTTGAGGGACATCTGGGTTGTTTCCAGTTTCTAGCTATTACAAATAAGGCTGCTATAAACATAGATGAGGAAACTTCCTTATGATTCCGTGAAGAGGCATTTGGGTGTATACCCAGAAGTCGTATGGCTGGGTCCTGAGGCAGAGCTATTCTAAGTTTTCTAAGATATCGCCAGACTGACCTCCATAGTGGTTGCATAAGCCTGCATTCCCACCAGCAATGGAGTAGGGTACCCTTTCTCTACACCCTCGCCAGCATGTGCTGTCATTTGAGTTTTTGATCTTAGCCATTCTGACAGGTGTGAGATGGAATCTCAGAGTCGTCTTGAGTTGCATTTCTCTGATGATTAAGGATGTTGAGCATTTCTTCAAGTGTTTCTCAGCCAATAGGGATTCCTCCTTTGTGAATTCTCGATTTAGCTCTGTCCCCCATTTTTTGATTGGATTATTTGGTTTCTTGGCATTTAATTTCTTGAGTTCTCTGTAGATTATGGATATTAGCCCTCTGTCAGATGTGGGGTTGGTGAAGATTTTCTCCCAGTCTGTAGGCTGCTGTTTTGTTCGAATGACAGGGGCCAAATGACTGAAGATCGATGCTGTAATGTATGGAGAGAAAATGGGAACTGTCCAGGCAGCCACTGGTATGTCATTTCTTAGTTTGGGAAGCTGCAGGCCCTGTACTTCCTATAAAATCAGATATATTTATCCCTCTCAGGTCTCTGAGGTGGTTGAAGAACAGATAGCTAGAGTCTCATAATTAAATTTTGAGTTGTTTAGGAGTCAAGAGAGTGTTATAGATCTAAGAAGATACTTTTAAAATTGTGTTGCAAGTTAGTATGAATATTGAGTCAGATATAGAACTTTAAACTCATGGAGATGTTTAGATAGTAGAATGTTAAAGTCAGGTCATTGGGAATGTACGTTAAGCCATATAACCCTCATAACTGTGGCCTAATTACCTCTGTTGTACTGTATTGTATTTATTATTATAAGAGAAAGAGCCATTTGTTGGACTGAAAGGAGAAACTGTAGGGGGAAATAAGATATACCTTAAACTTAAAAGAAAAAAAAAAAGGGAAGAGGATGGGGGGGTTGAGGGTGGGACTGGAGGGGCAATAGGGAGGGGACAAAAAATCAGTAACTATCAGCTATTAAAACCAAGGAAATCATGCAATTTGCAACCAAATGGATGGAACTAGAAAAGTTCATCCTGAGTGAGCTAACAGAGTCCCAGATAGATACA
This sequence comes from Lophiomys imhausi, assembly GCA_907164525.1. Taxonomy (NCBI): domain Eukaryota; kingdom Metazoa; phylum Chordata; class Mammalia; order Rodentia; family Muridae; genus Lophiomys; species Lophiomys imhausi. Next base: position 5,326,768 of record CAJQZJ010033849.1, read on the forward strand.
CATGGTATGTACTCACTTATAACTGGATATTAACTATATAGTACAGGATAACCATCCTACAACCCACAGACCCAGAGACAGGGCCCTGGCATAACTATCCTGTGAGAGATCCCACCCAGCAGGGTATCAAAACCGATTATGAGACACACAGACAAACAATAGGTGGAGCACTAGGAGTCCTGTCCAAGAGAGGGAGGAGGGACAGAGGGATCCAGAGGGGACAAGAACTCCACATGAGGATAAACAGAATCAACCAATCTAGGCCCTTAGAGGCTTACAGAGACTGAAACACCAATCAAAACAGAACAAAACAAAAGCATATATAGACTGAACCCAGGCCCCTACACATATATAGATGATAGGCAGCTTGGTCTTCATGCAGATCCCATAGCAAGTGGGAGTCGGGGGTGGGGAATGTTTCTGTCATGGACTCTATTGCCTGTTAGTGGAACCCTTTACAGTAACTGGACTGCCATGTCAGGCCCCAGTTCAAGAGGAAGCTCTTGGCCCTCATATGAGTGATGAACTGAGGGGGGCCGATATGTGTGGGGCTTACCTCATCTGAGGAAAAGGAGAGGA